>JANHGB010073157.1:0-10375 GCA_026283785.1 Coracopsis vasa
CCCCTGTCCATCAGTTCCGTAGCCCCATCATAGAAGGCCACCAAATTGGTCAGGCAGGATTTCCCCTTAGTGAAGCCGTGCTGGCTGTCACCAAGCACCTTGTTGTTTTTCATGTGCCTTAGCATGCCTTCCAGGAGAATCTGCTCCAACAAAAGAAGAATTGAAAAAAAAAACCCAAAACACCACCTTGTGGCTCAGTGTCTGCTTTTCTTCAATGGAGAGGCTCAGGATGTATTCAAGGATCACCTCATCCAAGCTCAGGGGCAATGCATACCAAAAATGACAAAATCAGGCAAAACCACCAGGAGGCTTTTATGCATGAGAAATTTGGACCTCGAGAAGCTCAAATACAAACGGGAAGCCTCCAAGGGGTAGAAGCAAGGACAGATAGCCTAGAAGGAATAGAGAGAAGTTGTCTGAGCAGCCAGGTGAGGAAAGCTAAAGCCCTGATGGAATTAAATCTGGCCAGGGATGTCAAGGGCAATAAGAAAAGCTCCTTTAAGTACATCAGTGATAAAAAGAAGACTAGGTAAAATGTGGGTCCTCTCCAGAAGGAAATGGGAGACCTGGTCACCCAGGACATGGAGAAGGCTGAGGCTGAGCTTCTCAGTGATTTCTTTGCTTTGGTCTTCACCAGCAAGAGCTCCATCCTCAATGCCCAAGTTGCAGAAGGGCCTGGGATAATGAAGAATCGCCTGCTGTAGGAGATCAGGTTTGAGATCATCTGAGGAACCTGAAGGCACAGAAGTCTATGGCAGCTGATGAGATGGATCTGTATTTCCTGAGGGAACTGGTGGATGAAGTGGCTAAGCCACTATCCATCATATTTGACTAGTTGTGGTAGTCTAGTGAAGTTCCCACTGACTAGAAAAGGGGAAGGAGGGAAAGATAACTCCATTCTTAAAAAAGCAGAAAAAAGGAAGACCTGGGAATCTACAAGCTGGTCAGTCTCACCAGGCAAGATCGTGGAGTAGATCCTCATAGAAACTATGCTAAGGCACATGGACAATAAGGAGGAGATTGGTGGCAGCCAACATGGCTTCACTAAGGAGAAATTGTGCCTGACAAATCTGGTGGCCTTCTATGACAGGGTTACAGCTTTGGTGATTAAAGGAGGAGAGACTGACAGCATCTACCTGGACTTGTGCAAAGCATTTGACACTGTCCCACATGACATCTTTTTCCCTAAGCTGGAAAACCATGGATTTGACAAACCACTTACTAAGTGGATATGGAACTGGCTGGATGGTCAAACTCAAAGGGTTGGTGTCAATGGCTCAATATCTAAGTGGAGACCAGTGACCATTAGTGTTCCTCAGAGGTTAGTGTTGGAACTGGTGATGTTCAACATCTGTTGCTGACATGGACAGTGGGATTGGGTGCAAATTTGTTGATGATATCAAGCTGTGTGGTGTGGTTGAGATGCTGGAGGGAAGGGATGCCATCCAGAGGGACCTTGAAAGGCTGAGAGGTGGGCCAATGCCAACCTCATGAAGCTCAACAAGGCCAAGTGCAAGATCCTGCATGTGGGTTCGGGCAATCCCAAGCACAAGTACAGGCCTGGCAGAGAATGGATGGAGAGCAGCCCCGAGAAGAAGGACTTGATTGACAAGAAGCTAAACATGAGCCAGCCAAGAAAGCTAACTGTATGCTGTGCTGCATCAAAAGGAGCATAGGCAGCAGGTCAAGGAACGGAATTCTTCCCCTCTACTCTGCCCTATTGACACCCCACCTGCAGTACTGTGTTCAGTGCTGGGGCCCCCAACATAAGAAAGTGGACCTGTTATAGAAAATCCAGAGGATGCCCACAAAGATGCTCACAGGGTTGGAGAACCTCTCCTGCAGAGACAGGCTGAGAGAACTGGGGTTGTTCAGCCTGAACAAGAGAAGGGTCCAGGAACACCTTATAGCAGCATTCAAGTACCTAAATGGGACTATAAGAAATCTGGAGGGGGACTTTTTACAAGGCTATGTAGGGATAGGACAAGGGCTAATGACTTTAAACTAAAATATGGTAGATTTAGATTAAGCTATGAGGAGGAAATTCTTCATCATTAGGGTGGTGAGTTACTGGAACAGGTTGCCCCCAGGAGTTGTGGATGTCCCATCCCTGAAAGCATAAGGGAACCACAGATCAGAAATGCAGAACCAGCAAGGAAAAACCATCATGGAGTACACCAGTATCCATTTCCACCCATGTGCTCTGCTTCCTGGGTACAATCATGATGCTTGTGTTACTGACTAGCAGTAAAACCAGAGTTTCTGAACTGGAAGTAGTAGCACATCTTTGCTTGTAAATTGCTGTCTCAGAGACTGTTCTTTAGCTTAAGGTCAACTGACACAGTCTGACAATGTGCACGATATTAAAATCCGTTACTATCCAAAATATGTCAAGCCCATCTAAACTCCTTGTTCACTGTGGTCCTTAGCCTGAGTTGGTGCTGCAGTGTGCTGAGAGTTGTTTGACAGAGGGAGTGTTGGTTGGTCCAAGGCAAAAGGTCACCAGTAAGCAGTCTAACATTTTCAGCAGTACTGAGAATTGAGTTCCAGGTCTTAGCAATGTTCTCTGGGTTTGTTTAACTTTCCCGTATAAATAAGGCCAGAGCATCCTGGGTTAATAAGGACTGGCAATTAAGACTGCAACTCTATATCTTCGAGAGCATCTGTACAAATTTAGAGCACAATGTTCTGGATGCTGGAAGAAAAGGAGTTTGCTTATTTTTCCATCACCTGTCTTCCTGAAAAGCAGAACCCTACATTGTAAATTACAGGGCAAGGCCAGCTGCAATGAAGAGGGTACATATTTATCTCAAGCTTTAATTTTGACATACTTTTTGTTCTTCTTCTATGAATGGGGACAAGAATATTCCAACTCACATTTGTTCCTAAGGTAAACATGCAGCACCCCATCACAGTCAGGTGTTATTGTCAAGTTTTCCATTAGAACTAAGGCACAGAGACTGTGAGATACCAGCACTTTAAATAAACATGGATTCATAAAAATATCTCTCGTTTTGAGACCCACTATTAATATAGAGAGAACTTTCTTGTCTCGGAAGATTTACAGGAATTAAGCCTTCTTGTTTGTTTGTTTCTTTTAAGCAATATCACTTAACTTCTCAGCCTGCCTTTTTTGGTTGAAATTAGGATATTATCATGTTCCTTATAAAAGATGCATTAAGTGATTTGTTCTTATTTTATGTGTATTTTGAAGTCAATCTCTATTCCTAGGCTGCAAGGAATTCTGATCTAAATACAACAAATAAAATACTGTTTGATTTCTGCTGTTCAACCACCCTCCAAAAAAAAAAGGCTCTAAGAGTCAGGAGACATGACACTGAAAAATATTGATGATACTGATCCTCTGGTTATTCTAAAAAGTTTTCCTGTGTTTAACTTTTCCATCTCTTTGCACAGAAAATCATAACATATCTCTGAGCTTGTAAAACTCCTGGAACTCAGGAGACAGCTAGTGCCATTGATTTGATGATGTGTGAGACTCAAAACCTGACATTTTTCTAGGATAGCAAGATGGATAATTTAGGTTTTTTGTTCTCAATTTCCACATTCCTATAAACACAAAAATGATTTGTTTAAACAGTTTTGTTACAAAATACACTGCGAGCTCTTTCAAAGTGTATTTTTTTGGAGGAGCCGTGTGGGGCAGTAGCTTTTGTCAAAAGTACCTCCTTAATTTGGAATTTAAAGAACCAAGAACTAGAAAGATGACATATCCAAACCAGAGGTAGAACAGACAGGAGAGTCACAGATCAGCACAGGTATGTTAACTTGGGGAGGAAAACGTGCTCATTTTTTACTTCCTTACCTGGAATACCAGAGAGGTAAGTTTACCATTTTCTAAATTTACCATTAGTACAATGCAAACGTAAGAGAAACCAGTCATTGACACTGAACAAAACCCAGGATCTCCAAAAGAATAAAGATATTAAAGGAAAGTCCATAATTCTAGGCAATCATCTTGATACTGGAATTGTTTTTATAATCTCACCTCTAGAAAGTGTTGGAAGATGTTGTTTTTTTTCTTAAATTATCTACACATCTGGGCTAAAACACTGTGAAGGTATGTGTATAGATATGTACAGATTATTTATCCTGTTTTGAACTACAGGAGAATCACTTTTGTGTGAGAACATGCAAGTCTCAGATCTTTCTGATTCCTTCAGTGCAGCAAAACACCAGCACTTTCCAAGGGGAAGAAACATAGAACACATTGCATTTTGTTTTCCTAGCAATCACAATTATGAGATTTATTTAATGACTAATGATTAGAATACATATTTATATGTAAACCATTAAAATAGGCACTAGGTAGTTTTGCACAAAAATACTGAGCAAATTTGCAAGAAACAAAATGTATTTCCTTCTAAATGTCTTACATGGTTTTTGTGTTTTGATAAAATGTTTCCAGCTGTTTTTTCCTTCTTAACACAAGAAAAATAATTTTCTCTCATTTACACATTTATTTTTTTTACTATCAAGAAACTGGTGGTGAAAAGAAGCATATGAAGAAAAAGGGTGAGAATGCAGAAAAAAGGAAGAAAGCTCTTAAAAACTGAAGGTGAATAATAACTCAAAGTAGTAAAAGTAATTGAGAAAGTGCTAACAGCCCAGCTCCAAAATGTGGTATGAGCAAATGCCTTCTACATTGCCAGAGTTCACACAAAGCAGAATACGGAGATGGCATTAGTGACTCTAAAAGGTGTCTTCCTATAGCTGTGGCCACAAGAAAGCTCCTGATGCTTGGCCAGCTGGACATCTCCTGTTTTGACACAGACAGTGTTAAGATTCACCCATGACCCAGAAGGAGAAATGGCTCCAAGTGCTTCTCTCTTTCTCCTCAGAGTGCAAATCATTTTCTCCAACTTTTTCAGAACTCAAAGGCAGAAGACTAACGGAATCCATTCTGATTCTTCTCCTTTTGATGAATGAACAAAGCTGGTTAGGCTGATTAGTAGTATGTTGACATGCAGCCTTAAATGTCATTTCCACTGGTGCTACCACCAACATATACATTGTACCCAAATGAAGCAGCACAGTTGAAAATACTAATAACATTAGCTTTATTTACACTAAATGTAACTAATATCCTATTGCTTGGAGGTTCTGCCTCATGTCTCTGTAAAACAGAGTAGTCAGAGTGATTCATTGAAAAATAAGGTTCGTTCTTCTCTAGCCTTTGAGGAAATTGCATCCTTTCCTCTGAGGGGATAAGGAAGAAAGGTGTCAGTGATCTGTATGTTTGAAACCTCATTAAAGGCTTCGTCTGAAGCTGAATGAGGCAAAATTTCCAGCTGGCACACTTACAGCTGCCACCTTCCTGAGGTCAGAGATAGCATGAGTGTCTCAGTTTAATGTTACAAATCCCCCTCAGTTTAATGTTACAAAGTCAGTCAGATCCAGAGTTGGATTAGTCTTTGATTTTAATTTTTAATTGCTTTCCAGCTACATAAAGATTAAACTGAAGTCCATGAACACACATTAATTATCAGCAGGGGTCTGGAATGAAGTTGTCACAGACTTGGATGACAGATTAAGAGAAAGTCCCAATGTCTTTCTCTTAAAGACAGTTTTTCCACCAAGAAGGCTGCAACCACGTGCGCACCTTTCTTTATCCCGAAAGCCCACATCATCTCTGATTCCCAATGTCTGACCTCAATCAGCGATTTAATGCTACTAGAAGTGTCAGAGGCTTCATGAATTCCAGTGAGAACCTTTCTGTTTGGGATAGGTGACTTGCAAACACTGTAGCAATAAGTAAGAAATTAAAAATGTAAGATAAATCCACAGACCTTTACTGCAAAAGTATTGGAAGGAGAATCAATTAATGCAGAAGGTCTAAATAAGTGTAACACTGAAATAGGACTATAAAGTAATTCCTAAAGTTGCCTTTGCTGGTTTTCATACCAGCAAAAGGTAATATTTTCATTACATCAGTAATGTCTAACATAAAATAGGAAAAATAGCACGACAATGCTCCTGACAGCTGACAAATCAGGATTTGGACAGGAATTATCAGCACTGTAACCATGAGATACTGAAGCTGGAAGAGGTAAACTAAATCTCTCTCCTTTTTACAGCTGTGGAAAGTGTATTTTCTTGTCAGATACAGAGATGGATCTTCAAAGCTCAGTCATCCCATTGCCCTGAGACAACATATGAGAAGAAAAGATGAGATGCCAGGAGGGTTGAAGAAAAGATGAGATGCCAGGAGGGTTAGCATTTAATTTCCCTTAAAGTCCATATAGTTAAGCACACTTTTTCACCTTGATTATGCAAACTTTTGTCACAGGTGAAGTATTCTGCCCAGTTTCAAGAGCACTGGTTGCCTTAGTTAGGTAAGTTGTGAAGGTGCTTAAGGCTCTGTGATGGCTGATCACTTATCTTCCTGTTTATTGCCCAGTGTTGTCTCCTCTCCTTGTCTTGTATCTCATCTTCTCTTACCCTGTCTCATCTGTTTTTCAGATAGCAATTCTGTAAAAAAAGAATCATTCCACTCTGTCTCTGGGATTGTTGATAAATCAGCACTTGCTTTCGTCCCCAGGGGAGAAAGGAATGTGTTTATGCTAATTCATCTTTTTTTTTAAAAAAAACAAAACAAACAAACAAAACTTGACTGTTTTGACCAGCATCACACTCCTAAATATCCAACTGCTTAGTTCCCTAATTTAGCTTTCACTTTGGATGTATACTGCTTTTTGGATCAGTTTAAATGTTGTTTGGAAATATAAATAACTGTCTGATGAGTCTGTGTGCAATCATGTCACATGAAAAATGCATGTCTTAGTAAGAGAATTCTTTTATGGATGGAGAAATACACATGAGATGAGAACGAAACTTGATTCGAATAAAACAAAAACTGACTTTTCCTCCAGTTTCAAACCCTTTTGCGTTTCTAATTTTTCCAGTTTTGTAGCTTTTTCTTCTTATTTTTCTTTCTTTCCTCCCCTGCAATTCCTGCTTTTGGCTTCAAAACAGAAATAGGAGGATATCAAGGGACAAGGCTGTTCTCAAGATTTCCAGCCTTAATAGAAGCCAAGCTAGTTTTCCATTTTTCATGATCTCACAAATTTTTAAAATTTGACTTTCAGTTTGATTAAGCATCTGAATAATTATTCCTTAAGAACCTTCTTACAGCAAGTACTCTTCCCTCACCATCAGGTTGACTTTGGTATCCTTGATTCAGAAATTGTCTAATCTCTGATAGGAGTTATAGGTAAAATCAAAGTTTATTTCTGGGAATAGGGCAATAAAGAATTACTTTTTTTTTTTGTGACCAGAGATTATCAGCAAAGACTGAGGCCACCAGAGGGCACCCATATGGTCTTGTGAAAGTAATGTGATTCTAATGAAGTTGCAATAGAAGAATTAATAACAATTATTAAATGAGGTCAACAAATGTCAAACAAAGCACGTTCACTACTTCCTGCCAAATTTTACATGTGTGGAAAATTAAAACAATGCCTCAATATTAAACAATCTTAAAACAAATTCTGAATCCCATATTCAGATTTTAGTTAGGAAATCTCTTGATTGCCAGGTCTTGAAACCCTTACACTTTTAACCACTACCAGTTCTAGAAAGCTTCTATTGATGTTCTCCTGACTAAGAACTGACAGAATATTGACCAGCTACTGTATCATTCCACTTGCAGAGATATTTTCATGTCTACAAGAAGAAGACAAATGGATTTTTAATTTTTGGCCTGAGACAAGGGATTATGATTTTGATAGGATGTTGACAGCACTCATTAAAAAGCCCAGCCAAACAAAAAACAACCAAAAAAACAGAATGTAGAGAAGTTATTTTCCACATATCACACAGAAGATAATAGGTTTTTACACTGTGTATTCTTTAAATTGTAGGTTTAACAAGCCAGTAAAGGAAAGAAAGGTCAATGGGCTTGTGCCCAGAATGCCAGTTTTCCAAAATAATTTTGAGAAAAGACTTAATTACCTCAATATTATGAAATCTGAAGACTTTTGAAGACTGCTTATTGCTAAGGAGTTTCAGGAAGAAACAGTATTTCAGGATAGCTGGATTTCCTATTTTTGGAAGAGAATATCTCAGCAGGCCCATGAAACCTCTAGAAATTGTAGCTATGCCAAAGACTATATGTCTTTTGTGCTATATGTCTTACTAGGTGCTGTCTACCACCATATCCTGCTCTCAGACATATTAATATTTTGCAACATGTGATAAATAGTTTCATATTTGCACAGTTGCATGCCCTGCATCCTGAGGGTAAGATACTCATTATTATCCTTTTGATTTTGGGGACAGTCACCATTGCTGTCAATATTCTTAGAAAACAGCCCCTAACGTGTGATTTTTGGGGGGGACAATAGTTTTATCTTATATAATCAGTAGGTGATGAACTGTTAAGCTAAAAGCAACACTCAAACTCGTAGTTATATTTGTTTATGATCTACTTATATTCTCTTTATTTTACAAATGAGTCCTAATCTTTGGGATATTTATGCAGCTTCTTTTGGGAGTAAGTGCTTTCAAACCTCAGTTGTGCTTTAAGGAAGGAGATTTAACTTCAAGTCAGTAGAGCACCAGAGGCAGAAAGAAAACTTTGGGGTTTTTGAGACTGCCAAATAGCCTTCAGTGGTTAGACTAAAGGTAAGTAGCATTGTAGAAGATTACAAGCAAATGTGCAGTCAGAGGTAAAGGATAAATAATTCTCTTCTGTTCTGTATAAGAAAAATTGTATGTTACTGCAGAAATTCTTACTATTAGCCAAGTCTGGTGATATGTCTTATAAGTAATTAGTTTAACTGATGTGGAATCACTCTAACCCCAAGCCTTCAATAACTGTTTAAAGTTTCACAGTTGGTTTCTTAAGCCAGAATAGTCATCAGCCAGGTTTGTGGCTGAGTTGTGAAAGTTAACAGAACACTGTGTCAGAACTTTAAAAAATATTAAATTAAAGTCAAGGGACTGACAGTGAATATTTTTAAGCAGGATGCAAACTTTTACCTGACAGTTTAACTGGAGAAGAGACTCCAGGCTCTATAGGAAAGATACCTAAATTGAGACAAATTTCAGCTGGTACAGACATTTTCCCAGTAATATTAGAACAGATGTTAACTGTGATAAATTAAGAAAAACTATAAATAAAGTTTGAATTAAACCCAAATTTTTACATGAAAACATATATGCTTGAAGACATTGCACCTATGAACTCAAGAGCTTTCAGTAGACTTTAATTTGATAACATTGAAATAGCTTTTTTAAAGTAAGTGTGACTTCGTTTATTTAGAGAGACCCAGAAGGATCTGCTTTCTCAGATAACAACACTAAGATGTAATTAACCATTGATAAATCCACATGTTATCTTGGCACTCATTTGAATGAGAAAGCAGGTCCACTGTAATAAACATCTTCCTGTACTTATAGGCACAATCCTGCAAATGAACAGAAGTTGTATCAGTTAAAAGAGCTTATTTCTAAAGTTTTTCTGACTGCACAGATTCAACATTAAAGATTGTGATAAACCTTTTGAGCTTCAAATGGTGGAATCCAGTACTGCAAACAGAGAAAACCTTGTGGTAGCACAATGCAACTACAACTTTCCTCCACCCAAACGACCAAAACTGAGGATTCAGACTGCAACTCTCTTTCAACATGAGTAGGGCTGAGTGGGATTTGTCGATAGTCAGCAGAAGGAACATAGATGGTTAACCTCAGCTGAATATCTGTCTTAAACAGTTGAAATTGTATGAGAGAAACCTCAACCTTGTCTTACAGCACAGACTTTTGCCTGTGTACTGTAAAAAAAAAAAAAAGATACCTTAGTCAAATTTTTCCTGGAGCCTAAGAAGATAGGGTGTGAAATCTGTTTTTCAATCTAAAGCAGTTTATACTCCTAAAAATATATATAAAATGCTCTGTATTGAGATTATATGAAGTTAGTTTGTATATGAAATGAAATAAAACAAACACTGGAAGTTTCTTACAATGGTGTTCACATTCCCTGCTAAGTTCTATAGGCCTTAAAACAGATGGTGAGGCCTTTCACAGTTAGATATGCCACACATCGAGATGAGGAAAATGTTTTAATTTTCAACAGACAGAGCTGATGACAAAGAAATAAACTACTGTAACAGTTGCTTTATAGGTTTGATGTTCTGAAGAAACACAAGAACTACCAGATCTAACAAAACTTAGAACTGTTTCACTACTGTGACATTTCATCTAAGATGATAAAGAACTGATTCAAAAGAGACAAAAAGAGGAATCAGGGGAAAGAAAAGAGAAGAAAAGAAAAAAGAAAAGAAAAGGAAAGAAAAGAAAAGAAAAGAAAAGAAAAGAAAAGAAAAGAAAAGAAAAGAAAAGAAAAGAAAAGAAA
>JANHGB010073162.1:0-33020 GCA_026283785.1 Coracopsis vasa
AAGTTGTGAATGCTCCATCCCTGGCGGTGTTCAAGGCCAGGTTGGACAGAGCCTTGGGTGACATGGTTTAGTGCGAGGTGTCCCTGCCCATGGCAGTGGGGTTGGAACTGGATGATCTCAAGGTCCTTTCCAACCCTAACTATTCTATGATTCTGTGTGCAGTGCAT
This sequence comes from Coracopsis vasa, assembly GCA_026283785.1. Classification (NCBI taxonomy): domain Eukaryota; kingdom Metazoa; phylum Chordata; class Aves; order Psittaciformes; family Psittacidae; genus Coracopsis; species Coracopsis vasa. The sequence goes on from JANHGB010073162.1 coordinate 168, forward strand.
TGTTGATGTCCTGTATACACATTATGGTAAAGTGTTTATTAAAAAAAAAAACAAAACTAGAAAAATCTTAGCTAGGTGCTGAGAACCAGATTATACTACTTAGAAATACAAAAGAAGGATTCAGCTTGGGAGGTGTGGGAGAAAGGGGAAGGAATTTTCCTGTTGACTCTAGATCTCATGATCAAACAAACTGTGAATAAACAAGTGTGACACACTGGCAAAGCACCAGAGGTTGCATTATGGGTGCAAATGTACAGTATTTTTGTTTACAGCAAGTACTGTGACTAACTCTTGTAATTGTTGTGAATACCGGAAGCTTTTTTGTAAAACTGAAAGCAGTAGCATTTTGGTCCATAACTTCTCCTACAGCTATGCAACATGTCTACGTGTTCAGATGCAGGTAATCACATCTGTTCTTTCTGAACTGTCAAAAAGGCCAGATGTGAGCAAACATTGTAGAAGCTCAGTAGCTTCCAAATTATGTCAAGTGATGGTTTGGTGTCAGCCAACTTGGTGAATGTACCAGATAACTGTGCTCCTGTCTGCTTCTGACAACCCATGCTGCTGACTGAATACATTGCAGAATTTTGTCTTAGTAGAAGCTTTTGGACAGTTCTTGCCCAAACGCTCAAGTCATGCTCTATAATGGTAAAAATGTGAATAACTGAAGTGAGGTCATCATCAGCTAGAATGGAAAGAAGAGCCTGCCAGCCCCTAGAACAGAGCAAGAACATTGCATAGGATGATGGTACATTTGCAAAAGATTCAGTAATTAACCCTATTGGAAGTTCTTGCAAGGTTTATGGGATACTCCATTGGGGCTGGATGCTCCTCTGAATGCTTTCCTCTGCCTGCCACTGTTACCTTTGTATTGCTCAAGTCTGTCAATTCTCGCTAAGGGCAGCTGCTGTCCATCTTGAGGTGAAGATGTATTAGGTTGTTATCTCAGAGCCTTGTTGTTGTTTGTATAGTGCTTTTTCTAGACCTTACTGGTGAGCATGTGAATGTATAGAAGAAACTTGCTTGGGGTTTGAGTGCCTTTTATCCTTAAATATGCTGCTACAGCAAGATTGCTAGCACAGTGTAGGCATACTCTGTATACAGTGTATATGATGTTTGTATCTGACCATTTCACCTAAAAGCTGCATATTAATGCTGAAAAGAACCAGAAAGATGGATGATCTTTCCAGGATTTCATCATTTTCTAGGTGGATCTTTAGAACTTCATGCATTTTTCCAGAATACCTGGGCCGCTGGTGGTTTTAATAGGTCTTCTCTGGCTGGAAACACTGAACATGAAGTATGATTGCCTTGTGGCTTTCCAAACAGTTGCAGTCCTGCTGGAGCTGTGTACATGTGGATTGCCTTGTCCATTGCAGATAAAGACATATCATTTCAAGAGTTTGAGGCTTTCCATTGCAGGTGATCTGCATTTTCAGAGGTCTGTGGGATTAGCTTGGCATTTTCCAAGAATACTAAATGGGCAAACTGCAGAACAGGGTATTCCAGACAGCATGTGAGGGAAATTTAATATGCACTTATGACTATGAAAGCCCTTCACTTACACCTGTGCCATGGTTTAAGCCCCACAACAACCTGTTCTACAGAGATTTCAAAGAGTTGCAGTGAAGATATATTTGTGTAAGAATAAAGAATAAAACCATTGAGTTCTGATGTATTTAATGTCCATCTGGATTCTTGTTGTGTTAGGTTGTGTTGATTAACACTGACATCTACTAGTGGCCTCAAAGTGAGCCTGAACCTCAATTTTCTAGTACTGTTATATCATTGTGTCTTTTACCCTTCCATTTAATCAGTTGAAGTACTTTATAAAACATAGAGGTCAGAGAGAGAAAGCGGAAAATGAGAAAATATAGCTTCTTAAAAATGTGAAACAACTACCTACTATTTGTAAGTGTTGCCAGACTTTGTATTTATTGCCTCTGTATAGTATACTAGCACACTGGTGTAGTTTTTAATAACCTTTTACAGAACATATGTCTCAAATTTATCTTTATGCAGAGCCTCGCAAACAGAACTTGTGAATTGTAACATAAAGAATCTCCAGATGTACACGTTATTTCTTATTAACACACACAATGATTTTCTTGGGAAGTAGGTGACATTTTAGAAAGGCAACATCTGTGTTATCACTTAAATTTTAATAATGCAAATAATTTTCTTTCAACAGAGGAATTCAAGGGCTCAACAATAGTTGAATTAATGAAAAAAGAAGGCACCACCCTAGGGCTTACAGTGTCAGGTGGAATCGACAAGGATGGGAAACCAAGAGTATCTAACCTTCGTCAAGGAGGAATCGCTGCTAGGTAACTACATCTCAAGCCACAAAATGTATTACACGATGTGATTGCTTCAGAAATACGTACCGCATCAGAAAGGTCACTAACAAATATGTGACTAGATGCATCTATAATGGCAGCCCATCAGGCTGAAGAAGCTCAGAGAGAAATGGCAACAGCTGGCCCCCCTCTTCCCTCAAGGCTACTTTATCAGAAACTAGAAATATCAACGAGATATTTGAAAGTCATCATAAGACTAATTAAGTTTCTTTTAAATTGTATGATATTTTTTATATATTTTTTGTCCTTGAACAAAAACTTGACAGAAGTGGCATAAAATAGTGAAGCGAAAAAATAAAATAGAAAAACTAACCATAGTACTATTATATATAACCATATATATAACCATAACTGTTATATAGAATGGAAAAAGTAAGCATAGTAATACCTTAATTTATTAAAAAAATAAAAATTAAAAAAAAAGGCAACAAAAATCAAAACCCAAAACCAAACTGTTCATCAGCTGGTTTTAAGATTAAAGAGAATCTAAAGTCATAGCTACCTTGGTCACTGCTACAGTGGAAATAAAAAAGCTGTTATTCATGAGTGAAACAAGTCAAAAGATAAAGATTAAGCTAAATCCTTCGAAGTAACTGAGCAGAACATATGCATTTGGGCTGTGGCCTGTCTCCTGTAGCTGCAATGTTAGTTGTGTATGCAACTGTTGTTAAAAAGAAATGAGTTTGCATGCTTCCCAAAGAGAGAGAGAAAGATGGGGATATAAAGAAGACAATTTCCCATATCCTGTGCCCAAACTAGTCAAATCATTCAACTCCTTTATTGTACAGCTGGTTTTGTACATCAGAAATCAATAATGCAGCACTCTTCTTATTTTAATATTTAACAAGATTAAGATCTTAAAATGCTACTTTCTGTTTGAAAGATAAGCTTATTTTAATCTAGATGAATGGAAACGTATTTCTTACCTTCATTAAACTGTAATTTAAAGGATTTAGTTTGGTCCAGTAGATCTGTCTTTAACAAAAGGAATATGTATTTTTTCCTAGGAGTGACCAGCTGGACATAGGGGACTACATCAAATCTGTGAATGGAATCAACCTGACCAAATTTCGCCACGATGAGATCATCAGCCTGCTCAAGAATGTTGGCGAGAGGGTTGTTTTAGAAGTGGAATATGAGCTGCCTCCAGTCAGTAAGTAACAGCAGAGCAAATTGTAACCTATGCAGACTAGCAGACATGTTGTCAGTGGTGAGACGGGCATGGTTGGTGTCCTGGTTTTAAACCACAATAGTTGGTGATCTTCATTTTTGGTAGTAGTTGTTTTCTTATATTTTTTTCGTCTGGCTTATCACAGAACATGGAAGCAGTGTGAAAGAACTGGCAGTACAGGGGGATGCTCTCAGAAATGCACAAGTGTTTTTAGAAGCATAAATCCCATCAACAGCAGAACAGAGTTCTCAACCTTCACTATTTTTTTGTTGTTCATTTGTTTACAATTTTGAATACTGGGAATCAGATTAGGTAGATTCCAGGGCAAGAGAATCTTTCTTGTTACAGTAAGGTCTTTTGAGATAAGACCAATGAATATATGTGAGTTCTGCCTCTGCATTTTCCTTCCTTCCCTTAATTTGCAGCGCCCTCCTGCTCTCCCAGATAAACAACATACTTTGGGACTTTTCCAGTCTTTTCTGAAATCACTTCCAGGCAACATGTCATTTCTAGAGCAGAAGACCCAGTGGGCTAAGCCATGGGGATACATAAGCTTGCAAGAATTGTGTGGCTGAAGCAAAGGCTTCCATGAGGATACATAAACTTGCAAGATTTGTGTGACTGAAGCAAGGGCTTCTCCCTGAGCAGAATTGTCTTCAAAACATATATTTATGCAGATGCTGAAGTAACAGAGTGCTACTGAATGTTTTCCTTGCCTCTCCTCTGCTCTTTCTTTTTGTGCTTGTGTCTTTGACTGTGCATCTGTAGAGGAAAAACTGTGGGAATTGAGGCTATCAGGTATGAAGTGAAAGCCAGAGAAATGGTGAATTGGAAATGTGGGACCTAAAGTGAAGGAGTGAGTGGCTGGCTGGCATCGCCACTAGGCATGCCTTTGAAAGAGCGTGCACTACTTCATGCTGCTCACTGGAGGAGAGAAGATATTGTTTGCTGGTGTTCAGCCAGGAAAATCTGCAGAGCCAACTAGGAAGCTCCTGTCTCCTTAAATAAAGACTTTCCTCGCAATAGATGCCAAAAAATCCATCACTTTCTTTGATGCTCAGGGGTGGATGAGCTCCCCACTGCTTTCTAGCAGCTGCAGAGCTAGTCTAATCACATATTTGGTTTTTTATGACCTCCTGACAACCACCTTAATATGTTTTGAATGTGCTCTGTTGATTAGCATTTGCCTGTGGTAGGGGAACTTCAGAAGCACAGTATTTGAGTTAATGAAGTCAGCTGAGTTCAGAATTATTTTGCTGGTGACGTAATTGGTTTATGAGTATTATTTGGTTTGCACTTACAAGTGGGCTTCCTTCTGTTACACCTGCATTTGGCATATGTGCCACTCTTGTTCCACTGAAACAGGATTTTAGCGTGCTAAATTACAGTAGCAATCATAACTTTTTCTTTAAGTCCTTGGAATTTCTGACTTCTTTATGCAAGCATCAGTAAAAAAGTTGGAGATAATTAGCAGTTTAGTTGTTCCATCAACTTCTAGTGAACAAGCTAGACACGGTGCCTTCATTATACACAGAAGTTTTCCAGTAGGTTATGTGGTGAAGTCCTGGCACCTCCTTCCCTGCCCAATACCTAATGAAATTCTACTGTTGTTCTTGTGGTTGCCCCCTCTGAGAGAGGACTACCATGGTTTCAGAGGGGGGAGATGTCAGAACTTTAATAAAGATGGATTAAATCTGGCTGAGCACTAGTAAATCCCACTCTCCCTGGTGCTTCCTTCCCTGTCTGGCAGTGTTCACAGCAAGAGCTTCCAGCTGCTATTTTCAGCATGAGCCACCTCAATGTTTTTAGCTGGAACATGAGCCATGCCTGCCTCTCACTTGCCTTTTGTTGTCGCTAGAGGTTTTCAGGACTCCATTCCCCTGGCAGGTGAGGCTGGGGTGAAAGAACAGCCACCTGGGAGGTTGTTGCCCAAGTGGAAGGGTGCTGTGTGCTATTCCTTGTTGCTGAGCTACTGATTTTGCCTGTCCACAATGGAGGTTACAGGCCGCACCAAGCAGATTAGCAAGTACGGATTCAGCTTGAGCTACACGCAGGGCCACTTTCTGCTGACAGTGAAAGCAAGAGTTGTCTTCTCTCTGTAATTCAGTCCTTTTCAGTCAGTAAAATGTTTCCAGCTGAAAAGGAATCAGCCACATGTACTTCAGTAACATGGTCCTGGTCTTCAGGCTCTAGCTGGAATTACTGTAATACAGAGCAATGCTTTGGAGGGCTGTCTTTCGCCTGTTTTCCTAAGGAGTTTAGATTTATGTGATTTCACTGGGTTGTTCTTCTGATTCCCTGCAGTAACTTTTTAATGAGGATTGAAAGACTCCAAAAAAAAAAAAGTACATTACAGTATGTTTCATGGAAATAGACACTTGAGTGTCTGTTGAGAGCCCCCAAGCAGGGGAGTCCTCAAAAAGAGAGGCATGAAGCACTAAAAGGGCACCACTGCTTCCTGGGGCCTTTCATGGCCTCCCCATCTGTGCAGCCTCTGGTGTCCATTCCCCACTCAGGGTATCCTAAAGGGAGACATGGAAACCAATTACTGCAGGCAGGAGCATTAAAGGACATAAGTTTTCATCAGTTCTGCTGCTCACAGAACAATTATTTTATAGAGGGATGGGTTTTTTAGTGTTTATGTGCATTGTGCTGTTTGCAGTATCTTCCTGGAATCTGGGAAGTGTGTGTGCGTGTGATTTTCCCCAGTGTCCTTTTCCTTTGGAAAAGGCAGCTCTTACATCATGCCAAAGTCTTTCCTGTAAAGCTAATAGTAAACTGGTAACTGGTATCTTAACAGCGGTAGTTTCAAATTCTGTAAAGTGGATTATCACACCCAGATGTGTTGGTATGTGCATCAGATTTCTCACCTCCTCACCCAGCTGTGCACCGCTCATTTAGTGCTTACAGGGGAAATACTCACTCAACTACAAGTCAAAGACTTTTTTTTACACTCTTACCAGTGTTGAAGGAGCATGTTACACTTTGAAAAAGGAAAAAAAGCCCAAACCAAACCAAACCCAAATCCTTATGATACGAAATACTTTCTGCTTCTTAATCTAGTAATCTAAGATTAGAGGTACACCCTAAAAATCTCAACTGTCTTGACTTAAATCCAAATCAATGTTTTCATGGCTGAACAACCAACTCCAGGTAGCTTTAAGAATTTGTCATTTTTGTGTCTCATTGTGTATTTCCATCTTCTCTAGCTCTCTTCTGTAACTATGAGGAAAGCAAAATTATGCCACAATTTAAACAGTAAGGCTCAAATTCCTCACCTGTTATGTGCATCTGTGGCTCTTTTTCCAAACAATTGGCAATCTGCAAAATATCCAACCCAAAATGCTCTCAAAAAAGAGGATGAGTTGATAGGTCTTCAATCTGACTGTTTTGTCCTCAAAAAAGAGGATGAGTTGATAGGTCTTTAATCTGACTGTTTTGTCCTGGAGTTTTTCCAGTCATATAACCAGGAGCACAGTACCTACCTTAAATTGGGAAAAGTGCAAATGTATGTGTAGAATTAGAAAAATAATAACAATTAAGTTTTGGATTATTTATTTATTTATTTATTTTAGCTGTACAAGGATCAGGTCTTGTCTTCAGAACTGTGGAAGTTACTTTACATAAAGAGGGGAACACTTTTGGATTTGTAATAAGAGGTGAGTTATCATTAAATTTGAGCTCTCTGTATTTTCTAAATTGGCAAAAAGTCAGTTTTTATGGCATTTCAAAATCATTTCAAGATTTCTGACGTACGTTTTATAAAATTCTCTGTGATTTATGTGTTTCTGTGCAGTCATGTACTGCTTTTGTGAACCACTCTAATATTTTTTTTTATGGAAGAAGAGTAATTAATCAGCTATGCCAAGACCATGAGAAGCTTTGTTTCAGATTAGACCAGATCCTGCTACCACTGAAATAAGCAGGAAGATTGTAGTTCTTTCAGAAGATTCACATATGATATGTGTATAAATTAGGTTGATTAATTTTGCTGATAGTCTGAATAGTACAACAAAAGTATTACTGGTAAATGAGAGAACAGAAGAAAGCATGCAGCTGTTAAATAATATACCCCAATTATAAATTATTAGGTTTTTTTCAGGAAAACCATTTTTTTTATTAAATATGTAAGTTCCTTAGTGACCACTTACTATTCTGAGTATACATGAAGTATAGGTGTTTTATTCTCTGTGCGGCAAACAGTGCAGAGCAGTAAGTTTTCACACTGAGATCATGTTTACAGAGTAAGGGTTCTAAGAAAAGCATATACATCTATTAAGAATCACTCTGAAGAAATATTTTCTTAAGAATCATCTATCTCATACAGTAGGTCAGTTTTATTTTAAGATAAAATTCAGTGGAGGTTCACATTAATGGCTTGGCCATTTTTTGATCTTTTTAGCCCATCTGTAAGTACACATGCTGCGACATTTAGGCTTTCCATTTTGAAATCAGCTTTAATAAAATGCATAGAATGAACATGTGCTTTCTCTCACTTTTCCCTTTCTAGGTGGAGCACATGATGACAGAAATAAATCTCGTCCTGTTGTAATAACATGTGTTAGACCTGGAGGGCCTGCTGACAGGTACAATTCATCTTTCTCTGGAGTACATGTGAAAGAGAAATGGAGAAAAGTGAATTATTTGGGGCAGAAGTTAGGAGTTGGAGTCAAGTAGGTACATTCAAACCTGTTCCTTTGAAAATCATGAATTATGCATTTAATTAGAATAAGAACAACAGGAATAGGCAACCACAAAGGCTCAGTGCATCGTGGTGTGTGTGAACAGTAGTTTAGCATGTTACATGTTTCAAGACTTTCTCATTAACTTTAAAAAAACAACCTAAAATAATTAGAAAAAATGCCTGCAATAGCTCAGAGCACATTTTTCTTCAGTCTTCAGACAACTGATGTAGCTTTTTATGCTCTTAACACTCTTGCACTTCAGAAAAAAATTGTCATGTGTTTGGATGTTGTTTGTATTGTTCTTTTAAGATATTTGTATGTGTCTGCATGTGAGTTCATACATGACTTCGCCTGGACAATTTCTGAGTACAGATTCATGTTTTGGCCCAGTGAACATATTTTTATGTAGTACCATCTTGTAGCTGTATAAAATAATAATATTCACTTTATTTATATGTATGAATTGCATTTGCAACAATTACATTTGTGTCCTTAAACAATTAAAGAAACTTAAAGGGCAGTTTCTTTAAAGTGGGTTGATTATTCTGTAGCCTATGTTGACCATTTTTGACCCTGAAAACATTGATTGACAAGCAAATGGTGCAAGAGAGTGTTTGTCTTTTGTCCCTCCCTTTCGTAACACCCTCATATCCCTTGCTTCCTTGTTTCTCTCCCCAGTTCTTGAGATGACAATGTTAGTACTACATTTTCTATTATAACATGGAATACATTATGAGATAGACCTGGGAGACAGTGTATATTTATAGCCAAATAGGTTTTAGATAGGAAGGAAAGAAAAATTGAATTATCCAAGTAAGGGGTATTTTTGAAGAAAATCAGTAAATAAGCATTCATGTTTTGCAATCTGTTTCTGCACCCATTTGTTTGCACCTCATATTTATTTTTAAGAAAACATTGGGGGAGGAGTTGTTTATGTATGTATGAAAGAGGAGTTGTGTTGACAAGGCAGAAAGCAAGCATATGTTGAAGCAGAAGCTATACTTAGTTGCAATTTAAGGTGACTTATTATTTAGCTATGTGGTAAGCCGTTTTCTAGTCGCTGACTTTCCAATTACAGCAATTTCCTTTCCACTGCGCCCTTGGAACGTTCTCACCATCAAAGTAAATGTTAAGTGTTAAGGCAAGAGGCATGGATGTCAGAGAGGGTGTGAGGGAATCACTTTGCATAAAAATGATATTATCTCCAAATCAATTTATCTTATATTAATAAAGATCATTCCTTTAATCTCCCTTCAGAGAGGGCACAATCAAACCCGGAGACAGGCTGCTGAGTGTTGATGGTATCCGACTGTTGGGAACAACGCATGCTGAAGCCATGAGTATTCTCAAACAGTGTGGACAGGAGGCAACTCTGCTGGTTGAATACGATGTCTCAGTGATGGGTAGGTTAAGAAGTGGGGCTGTAGTTCTGGGAACCATGTGTTGTGTTTGGCTGCATGTTCTTGATGGGGTATTTTAGAAGTGATCATGACCTGTTACGCTCCTAGTAGCACTGCTATTCCTTTCTGCACCGTGTCGTTAATCTTGGGTTCATAAGGAGGTGAGCAGTATTTTACTGCAGTTTAGCATTCTGACATTTCATGGTTTGTAGACTGAAACCATAGTGTGGATTCTGTGAAAGTAACTTTTCCAGTGATTAGGTTATAATAAAGGTTAATGAAGTGTAAGCATTTCTATGTCACATGAAAGAGGGGTTTACTTGCTCCAACAAGAATTCATTTGCCTTTTGCTAGTGCTGCTAGATGGCCAAGACATTATTAAAAAGAGTCACAAAACTGCCACACACAAAAGAATGGGGAAGAGAAAATTTTTTAAGAAATGTAGAGGTGGCAAATCATAGCTTGAAAAATGAGCTTATACTTTATACAAATTTTGATTGCACTTACTGAAGATATGGAAGGTGTTTTGGAACATCAAGGACAGCAGATGATTTCTCGCATAAGACTTGGGATTGAGTTATTTCCATTTGTTTTGGAAGTTGTCATATCCCCTCCATTTTTGCAAGATACAGAAAATTCATGGCAGCAAGAAACAAAAATACTCACCAGTCAGACAAAAATATTTCTTCTCTCTTTGGGGATCTTTCTCATCTTTTCCTCCTCAGTTCCAGAGTCAGATTTTTAGCCTAGCAGTAAAGCAGCCTCACAGGAATTGGTGAAATAGCATTGTCAAACTTAAAAGCCTTGGAAAAGATTAATACTTAGAATAATAATGGGCAGATATTTGTTTATGGTGGAACAGCCCTCTTTGTTCTCCTCCAAGACAGATTCTATTGGTAATAGTAGTATCATTATTGTCATTATTGTTATTATTATATATCTCTGTTTACTTATCTATCAAGAATGGAGTAACAGGTTTGCGTGATGTCTGGCAAGCCCACTGGACAGTTGTGCAAGGTTCATGTCCAGAAAGGTGGAAACAGCTCAGCATCTGGACAGGGACTTCCTGTGTGGAAAATGAAAATGCAAATGATCCTGTAACCTGAAGAGAACTAGAATTTAGGTGTTTTCATTTATTTCTTCTTCTTTGGAAGATGACAGATGGCCAAACCCTGTTTATCACCACACTTAAAACCAGATTCCTTATACTCCACTTTCTCTAAAAATGAGATCTTGTTGAAAAAAAGAACCCCTGGCTTTAGACAAATGAGGTTCCCAGCAAGGCTTTCATTTCAGAGAAAGCTGTCATCCCCATTCTCCTGTGTAGCCCAGGGAGGGAATTGGCCTCAATTTCACTGAGGATATTTTAAAAGTCTTTGCAGGTTTGTGTGAGGACAGGACCACACAATGAGAAGCACTGTTGTGCTCTCAACTGCAGTTGTTCAGGGCAGGAGCCTTCTTTTCAGTGTTATTTGGATAGAGCTCAGGGCAGGCAGATACAGAACTTAGTTGGAAATTGCAGGTTTGTAACTGTACAGGCAGTACCTACCAGTTGGTCTCTTCATGTTCTTACATTCTCTCTCTGAATAAACTCTGCTGTCTCCCTTTTGTTCTCAGTAACAAATCTGTATTTATTATTCCTGCCTTCCTGGCAATAAATGTATAATGCTGTGAAAATTCAAGCAGGTAGAAGAATCTGAGACTTGGGGAGTCAGAAAGAAGGAAGGAAAAAGGTATCAAACACTGGGAAATGTATGAGATGGTGGTCCTGCAGTGTCTGTGGGAAGAAATAAGGAGGGATCCAGTAGGTTTTCTTTCTAATGCATTATGATTTTGTTAGATTTTATCTAGCCCCCAGTAGGTTTTGATTTTTTTCCAGTGTGCATGCCCTGCTTGGTTTGCTGGCAGTGGTGTGAAAAATCTTGTTGGGAAGCTTTCTTTTCTTTCTGCATTTATGTTATTACCATGGTGCAAAGGCTGAAAATCACTCATCCTAATCCATTGATTCCTGGCCCAGGAGAACAGTGCTGATTTTACTCTTCACGTACTTCTGAAAGAGCAATGAACTCGAAGCTGGGAGTAACATGAACGGGAGGCTATAAGCCATGAAGAGAAATTTAAGAATTACAGAAATGTTACTCTGTTCCCCAACTATTATGTTACCCACAAGACAAGGTATTTGTAATGCCATTTCAGGGTTGATCTGAATATGAAAACAGGCTAAAATGGTAGGAAGGGCGTTGGATAAGGTGGCTTAAGGATGCTTGATACTAGTTTAGTAGGTTAGCCTGATGAGAGTTGGGGAGGGGAACCCAAAAGTTATATAAAATTCTGGTGCATTCTCTTGCTCGTATAAACTTTCAGTAGAATATCTTGCTCCTAGAGCTATAATTGTACCATTACTTGCTTTAATATTCTCTCTTCTGTTAGCAGATGTTTATATCCTGTAAAGTAGCTTTCTGTGTGGCCAGAACTGGAAAAGGACATAAAATATACTCTGATAGCATGAAATTGGAACTTGATTTAAAAAGGTTACACTAGATGAAGAAAGTAATTCTGAACTATTTTTCAGCTACAGTCCTGTAGTGTGTAACTGGCTTTTTATACTCCTGTAAGCATAAGCTGTTTCAGAGATGCCATATTTCTTGAAGCTTAGTTCCTTTGCCTGAAGTCTTCAAGAGGTCACCTGGGAAGCTTGTACATTTTATTGTTTCTGGAACCTAGACAAACTGGAGTAAAAAGAATATCATGGGGTTCTGTGAAGGGTAATTATGTGTGTATATAATGTAGGAGATGTGGCTAGTCCCATTGAACTCTCTGGGGTTACACTGCTGCTTGCTTAAATACATCCTGAAGTGTCCTGCTTGGCTGGGTCCTAGGAAATAAACTTGTCAATTCCGCTTCTTGGAAGAGATGATATTAGCTTGTTGGGTCAGAGATTCACACTGCCCCTCTCTAAAATAAGAAATTGAAGTTTAGACTACATTTATTTGGAAACAGAGCAGATGCAGTTTCCCTTCAGGTTTTCCAAAATCTGCCAGTATGCTACCGGGCTTTCTGTTGTCTCTGTAATTGGAGTTGCATCTGCTTGTGTAATCTTCCATATTTACTCCAAAAGGGAATATTCAGAAAAGTAATGACTACCTTGAGTTTAAATTCTGGCTCACAACATTTGTATGTAACTCTAGTTCATAAATTGCTGCTGCTGAGCTTTTGAGCAATCTACTTTTTAAATTTTGAGTGTTCTTATTGGGGTAATCCTTGATTCAAAGGATAAAACAACTAATTACTGTTAACAAAGGATAAAACAGTTAATTACTGTTAACAAAGGATAAACTACTGTTGAACTGTAGCTAAGTGTGTTAGAACTTTGGCATGAAGGTAAACTTTTGTTAGCTATTTGCACCTGAGAGGCACACCATCTTTCTCTCTCACTGGGTGTTTCTTAGTTCAGATGGCTCTGTGGTCCTCAGGAATGAAGGAACTTATTGCACATTCAAATTCCATATGTTTCTCTGGCTTCTTTAACAACTCTGGCACTTATTTGAGCCCAAATAGATTTGCTGGAATATGGTATCCTATAATTGTTCTCTGCAAAACAGACACAGTCAGCTTGGTTTTCAGTCCCAAGCTGTCAGAGTAACCCTGACATAGAACTGGTCAACTTTAGCTAGAGCAACACCCTCAATTTTCTGAACTTGACATTCACCACTGATGCAGCTTTCTAGGGAATTATTAACGCAGTCACTTGCTTGTAAATCTGACAGGAGTTTACCAAACACTGTCCAAGCTTTTTGCCTGTTTGAGTTCACCCATTCCAAAAAAAAAACCAAACCCCAAACAACCAAACCAAACAAAAGGCCATAATAATTTTATAAGACTACATTTAAAGAAATCTGCCTCACCCTCCAGTAGTTTTGCCTGACAAGAAGAGCAGTAGGGACAGAAAGATTGCATAGCATGAACATCAGGTGAGGTAATCTGTGATCCAGTGTAGACTTTCAGGAATTTGTGCAAGACAAGAAATATAGAAGAAAAAAGAACTTACGGACTGCCCCTTAAGTTTCATAAAGTGATACCACTCAGGCATATCCAGAACGATGGAGACTTTTAAGAGCTATAGAGTTTTACAAGACCAAGGAAGAGGAGCTCCAGAGATTCCAAGGACAGACTCAAGATCCTCATAAACCTAATAAATGTTTCAAGACCTTGAAAGTTGAAGGAAAGTCAGGAGGCCTGTAGGATTCCACACGGTCTTTTTCTTTCTGTTTCTTTATAAATTTAAAATTAACATTTCCTTTGTGTCTTGCAAGTCTTTGACAGAACAGATTGGTAGTGTACTCTAGCATTCAACTGCAACTGCGGCTCTCCTGGCTGTCACAGAGCAACAGACCTAAATCCCTTGAAATTCTAAATATGAATTAGTTACTTAAACCTTTAAAGAAGCTTCCTCTCTTATGTTGCTTCAGAGACAGATTGAATGAAAATTAATGTGCAAAGCAAAGGTCAGGATAGCTGTATGAGTTGAAGTATTGCTCTACTTTAAATACTGCTACACAAACACATACACAAATTATGCTAGAAGACAAATGTTTGAAGTCAAGAAGTTGAGTGTGCCAGGTGGGAGATGTCAGGACTGAGATTGTCTGCTCAGCCTCTGTCCAGCTGGGTGTGCATGCAATATAGTTCCAGGACCCACAAGAAGAGATAATAACCCTTTTATGCAGCTATTCATTTTGGATTTTCTTTCTGTCATCAGTATGTGACCACAGGTTTTATCAAAGGCACTGCCGAGATCCTTGTCTGCATGAAAAGTTATTAGTTTCCTGGTGGTTTTTTTCCTGAGGCACTAATCCTGCCACAGTTTGAGTGCTTCAGGCAATATGCATATCTCAAGGAGAAAACCCTGGTGTTCCAAGGTCGTTCCAAATGTATTGGCTGTTTCTTAAGGCAGAAGATGATATAGGCATATCTCTAACAGTTCCAGAAATACCCGCTCACGGATGTGTCACTAGGTAAAACACATGAGATTTTTTGTCTCTCCTAGTGGCCAATGCATGATTCACGTTCATCATGCACAAACTAAGCAGATACTTAAATCTACATGATATGGCATGTTAGTCTCTCATGTTACTGTTCAAGTTCCTTATTTATCAGACACTGTATTTGTGCTTTCTGCTGTCAATGCCAGATAGCTGCATCAGGGACATTAGTATGAGCTGACTGTCAAGTGTGGATGTATACAATAAGTGCTCTCTCTGTAGTGCTAGCTTGTTAGGATTTCATCTAGTGAAAGATAAATGTTTTGGAATGCGACTTATCCTTGGCACCAAAAGAGGCTTTTTCATCAGACAAGTCTGAGGCTTGTGATTTTTTTCTGCTATTGAGTTTTCTGGCTTTCAGGACTGCTTTTTTTACAATAGCAAGTGAGGGTGGGTTATTCCTTTTAACACTTCATTTCTCATGCTCTACTAAATACAACATGCTGACTTCACTGAGTCTCATCATGAGCCTATAAGAGGATTGGTATCTTTGGGTCAGGCATCAGTTACTGCTTGATTGCCTGCTTTAGTCTACTCTATCTACCTGGCTTAAAAGGAAGATAAATAGCTTTTTAATACCTATCAAGATAAATGGGTAGCAAGGAAACCTATGGTAAATAGACATTATGGTTTAAAAAAAAAATTGCAGCATTTTGGGCTGGCAAATTCAAAACCTGTTTCTTGATTCATCGGTACTTTTTGTGATCAAGAAGAGATACTGCTGCTGACTGCTGATAGTGAAACAAGAAAATGCTTGCAGTTAGAGACCAGTATAGTTTAAATGTGCTTTTCAGCCTTTACAGAAATTGTGACAAAAAGGGAATCTAGTACTTCAAGGCAACAGTCAGGTGTCTCCTCTATGTTAAATGACTTTCTTTTGCAGCTCCCTCTTTATGCCTTGCACACCTGCCACCCAAGTCATCCACTGCTAGCTCCCTCAAAACTTACAGTGCTTTGTCTTATGGATGGGACATTTGTTTCTTAATGAGGATTGCTGAGTAGTGACAGAGGTGTGGAATGGGGCCTTGTAAGAAAATAGTATTTTTCTGTCTAGTGAGTGGTATCACTGTGTTGCATAACCGTCAGTTTGTCATTTCCCAATATTTGTGTGAGCTTACAACCTAGGTTTCTTCAGGGGATAAACTTTATATCTGACTTCTATACCCAAATACTTCCTCAAATGAGTGAGAACCATTAAGCCCACTAGTCTGCTCCCTGTTAGCCAGGTTATCAGATCAGCCGTCAAGCACAGTAGCTATGTGCTTCCTGGGAACAAGAAGAGACTTGAGAGACGTAAGTGACACCAGTGGATTTCAAAGACATTTGCTTACAGTGGAGAGCTATAAAGGTTCAGGATCCCGTGTTCCTTCATGTCTATTTCATGCAAGCATGATGATTTTTCCCTCTGTTCTTTGTTCTTATTCTAGTTCCTTGCTGCATTACTGTCTTCCTTTTTTCTTTTCCAGCAGCTGCTTGATTTTCCCTTTCCTTACTGACCTAGTTTGAGTCTTCTTTTCTAGAAGGTCCTAAATCCCCAACATGCTATTCCCTCTTGTTACAGCCTATTTTTTTCTTTCGGCGTTTGCCAAGTAAGGCTTAGGTGATTTTCCAATACATTTCTCTCACACTGCTGACTTACCTCCATAAAGGCCTTTTGCAATTTTCATGTCTGTCCTTCTTTCACCTTTTCTCAGCAAACCATTCCCAAATTACTTGTACTGCAGCTTCTCTTCAAATCAGTCACCCTTCCACCTCGGTTCCTCCCCTTCTTGCCCCAAAAATCCCATTCTGCCTCCTCCTGGCTCTTCAATTATTCGCTGTGCTGGATCTGCTAGATAATGAAGACACACAGAGAACATAAATTTCAAATATAAACCAAAACAATATGGTTTTCCCTAATGGTGCTCTCAGACACCGCTGACCTGTTTCACCTCTCACACTAAGAGAAGAAAACCAATACAGCCTGCGATAGGTAACCATCATAAGAAAAAATCACACCAAATGTTTGAACTGTGACCAAGTTATAAGCAATTAAAATTGAGATGTTTTAATGAGCAACATCTATGATTTCAAAGTATATTTGCCCTATAGAATGTTAGTTTACTTTCTTTCCTCTGCCTGGTTATGATTTGTTGTTACTGTTTGATAGCCATGTTGCTAAGTAGATGATTACAGAAGGGAGGAGTTGTCATGTTATACAAGAATTTAATAAATCATACAGATATTTCAGTCTTTACAAACTTCTTGATCATCCCTAAAGAGAAATAAATAGAGTTTAGCTGAACCATGTGAGTTACAAATTACTCTAACAGGTCAAATTAACATTTATCTCTAGTGCTTTTGAAACCATGGCCATTAAAAGCAGATTAATAAATACTGCTTTGTATGGGAGAAAAAACTGTAATGGTGAAATGAGATGTCTCTGTGACAGAAAACTAAAGGTTAATTATCATAACTGACTAGGAAATGGTGGGGGAGTTATCTTCTAAGTTCCACTTCGTATATGAAAATATTCAGGTTTATTTACTGTATACTGAGAATAATGGACATATTTGTCTTCAAAGACTTTACAGGAAGGTGAAACCTATACTTGTGTACAAATAGGCTAAATTGTGTACAATTAAACAAAATCAGCCTGAAATATATAATGTATTTCATGATGGGGACTCACTAAAATAGAGCCTTCCTAATCTATGCTCCTCTCTCCTCACAAGCATTGGTCTGAATTTTTTAGATGCTAATTCAAGGGTTTGATCCTTAAATGGAAGCAGCCTCTCCCTGTTAAAAATATGCTGCTATGCTTTTTCCAGTATTTGAAAACAGATGATGGAGGGAGGAGATTGCTGTAGTAACCTCTCCTGTTCATCATCCAGGCTCCAAGTAAGCAGAGGGAAAGAACAAATAACCCTCATACATATTTAGTAAAAGATGTGGAAAAAAAGGATTGATCAAATCTTTCCACTTTGCATGAGGGCTATCCAGATGTGCCATGAAATGCAGTATAAAAGAGATTTCCATCTCTACCGCATGCTTATACTCTCGCCAGCTGGAGGTTAGTCAAGAGTCAGTGGTAGTTAGTCAATTCTTCACAATGAAGGTGGTGAGGCACTGTAACAGGATGCCCAGAGAACTGTGGGTGCCCCATCCTTGGCAATGTTCAAGGCCAGGCTGGATGGGGCTTTGAGCAACCTCATCTGGTGGAAGGTGTCCCTGCCCCATGGCAGGGGGCTTGGAACTGGATGAGCTTTAAGGTCCCTTCCAAACCAAACCATTCTATGATTCTGTAAGAGGTCTTTCAGCAGATTGGCTTATCTGTTACTTAGCATGTGCTGGTCAACAGCAGACTAACAAGGATAATGAAGTATCCTGATTTGTGCTGGCCTGGAAAAAAAAATTGAGCAGGTAGCTGAAGTGCTGAAATTCAGAGTGCAGGTGTGAAAGTTTTACAAAGAGGATGATAATTAAGCTTCTGGAGATTAAAGGATCTTCTGCATGTGCCATGCAATTCAATGCAAGAGAAACTCTGTAATCAGAAAAAAATCCAATTAAAAAAAAATCAGCCTTGGATTTGGTTTAGTGGCATTGCAGTCATCCGAGAAACTAAGGAGTAAAGGACAGATTTGATTTTCTTTATACTAGGGAGAACTTGGGCTGTAACCCCAGAAGCTGTCTCTAAAAGGGCCAATCTCTAGCAGCAAAGCAGCAGCAAAGAGTCCATTCCTGCCTCCATTCCAGGGAGAGGAAAACACTAAACGTCTCCCAAGACTTTCACTGAGGGAGGTGTTTGAGAAATATGGGACTGAACTACTCCAGCCTCTGGACTTCCTTTCACTGATGTTATACACCCAGACTGTGCTTTACAGGTTAGGCCGAGGGGAGAAAACCCAAAAATCCCTCAAATCATTTCCTGGAACACCTGTATTGGGCATAAACTGAGAGGTTAAACTTGGATGCAATAGGACAGATTTTCATCCGTTTACACTAAGGTTCATTGTTCATTCATCATGTTACAGAACATTTATGCTGAAAAAGGACAGATTTTGAAGTATGAATATTTTTAGGTATTTTGCCTAAATATGAACTTTCTCACTTAATGGTGTTCTAGTGCAAAACTGATGTGGATGAGATCTGAAGCAGATCCTGTGGGATTGCACCGTGTAGTATTCAGCACATGGGAGATGTATACTGTTCAGACAACACAGTACTAAGGCCTGTGAGCTGTAAATGTAAGTAGAGGGAAAAACATCAGCGTCTAAGCTGAATGAGTTTGTCTTGAAATCAACGTAGTTACTGAAAGATAATTGCACCAGTGCCACATCTTACAACATAATCTTGTTACACAGAATTACACTTCTTCTGATAGCTGTATGATGAGTGAAATGCTATGTTCTCTGTGCATTTGCTATTCAAACCACATTCTCCTACACTAATTTTAAACATCCATAATAACCTGTCTTTCATCTTTTTCCTAACTGCCTGGTTACCATGCTTCATTCAGTTAAAGAGGTCATTTCCGTAGCCTGTGAACTCAGTTTTTATCAGAGTGGTTTGGGGAAACAGTATTGATAAAAATTGCTCTGTGTTTTAGCCTCTGTTCAGCCAAAAAGTCATTGGATTTGTGTTTTTTTAATTGGTGAGTCACATTAGTGGCGTTTCATCTTCTGTAAGTCTCAACGAATTTCATTTGTAAGGAAAATGGACAGATATTGTCAGCTGTTATGGGTTGGTCATGTTGTACTTTCAGTGTATATGTTGGAGGACCCTAACAAAATGATATTTCTGTGATAATTGAAGATTCATTCGAAATCAACCACAGGCAAGCATCTGACTGCAAGTTTCATTTAATCTTACCTCTTTTCTTCTTGGATGAGGAGAAAAGGGTGGTGATGATTTGATGAATACTTCTCTAGATCATTCCCTAGTTTTATCTTTAATTTCAATTCTGACAACCAGTAGAAAAGTCGTGGCTCACTGCAGCCAAAAAAGGAGTGCCAGGTGCTCCTGAAGAGATGAGTGATGAAGGATATGGCAACTTCCCAAGGTTACAGGTGAAGCTGTGGCAAGCTGTGGGTTTTTAATTCCTCTTACGTGCCTCCAGACGTCTCTTCCCTGGCTGATAAAATTGCATTTTTACATGCAGAACCCACACCAGTGTAAAAGGACTTTGTCTTGGAAGTGAGTTAAGTCCCGTGGTAACCCAAACCCGCAGGTTACCTGCATGAAATTGGAAGCAGAGCAGAGCTTTGCCAGTAGATGAAATTGCTTGTAGGGCATCAGAGGCAATGAGGCCCTGGGGAGAAAAGGGACAGACAATGGAGGAGCAGAGGTGGGGATGCTAATGAAAAAGAAAGGGCTTGCTAGGGTAAGGTTTCGTATTGTATTACGCACAAGCAAATATAGCCCATATTGGCTCTGAGTTACAGGTTTAGTTTCACCTTTTTTCTGGCAGATAATCCAAAGGTTATATTCATGAAAAGATAGTAATATGTACAGCTTGAGGCAGAGCTTTGGGACATGTTTTATGCTACCTAGGAAGTCCCTCAACACTTTCTTTAAAAACTCCTAGTTGGATTTTTCTTTATCCTTCATTTTATATAAAATTCCGGTCACCTTGCCTGAGTTCTTCATTGAAATCTAAAGGTTTCAGTCAGCTTAATTTAAAAATAAGTAAATAGATAAATATGGGAAATTAAAAAAAACACCGTAGACTGCAGACACACTGAGCCTGTGGCTTCCATTCTGTCACTAGTGTGATTCCCCATAGCTGCAAAGAAAATCTAAAGCAAACTTTCTCTGAAATTCCTCCTACTATTTTTTGCCTCAGGAGGGCCACCAGCAACTTATAACTAGCTTTTGTTACACACATTGATCCTTAGGTCAGCCATCCGGGGCCTTGCATGAAGTTAGCAAAAGCCTGGTCCACACCTGTTTGACTCAGTAGAAGAAGACTCTCATTGATTTCAGCTGGGATTTAAAATAGGACCCAAAGGGAAAAGAAAACAACTAGCTATTGTCCTACATTTGAAGATCTTTGCTCATAGGGAAATAAACAGCAGAGATGTGCTTCTTTGCTCCCCTACTCAGTTCTCACCCAGTGGACACTATAGATCAACAAAAACTTCTTCTGCCAGCATAAAAATCTTCTAGTTTAAGCACTGTTTGTACCACTAAATCAATGTTTTATTTCATTGCCAGTATAAGAGCATCTACTTTGGGGATTCTACAGCCAACTCAAGTCTGAAGTGTAGAGAAGGCCTGTATTACAAGGAACTAACTCTGATGCAGATTATTTAAAAATAGTGCTGTTTGCACTGTTTAATTGCACCCAGTTACCACATCAATTCTCTCCTGTCTGTTAATTGAAAGAGAACATGCCAGGCCTATTTTCTTTGCCCTTTTGCTAAGTTATTGCTCTTCTGGCACTTCAGCATTAGCATTGGAACAGGGTGTACGTGCGTGAAATTACCAGTTCATAGGTCATCCCAGTCTGGATCTAGGTCATAGCGAAAGGCTCCACCCTTGACCGTGCCAGAGAAACTCCCAGATGAACAGCCCTTTTCAGGGAAGTCTCTGCTGCTTATCCCAGTGAAAATCCACCCAGACTTAGCTACATTTGGGAGTCTTTGAAAGGGTGCAGCTCAGCGTGCTCAGGAAAAGCAGTGTTTTGTGACAAAAGATTTTGTGTGTATTGGGGGAAGTTTTATCTTGTCTTTGTAAAGTTCCTTTCAGTTCAGCTCTTTGGGGATGGGAAATGCAGGAGTTAAAGATGCCCATGCAGCCTTACTTAGAAGCCTTGGAGCATATGGTTTGATAGACATTTTATTTGGAATGATTGCATAGATTTTGCCGCCATCAGTCACCTGCTGCATAATACGAAGTGATCTGAAAAACAGTCAAGTGAGAGAAACATTCTAAAGAATAGCTCATCTCGATGTAGTTGCCTAAACTAGGGCAAGTGAAACATGTTTTTATATGCCGGTTTTCTCTGATGGTTGTAAAGGGAGTTTAGGCCTCTAGCTCCACTGTACCTACCTCAGATTTGCGCTACAGATGCCTGCATTTTGGTGCAGTGAATCCCAGCGTGTCTCAAATCATCCTCTCCGGACTAATGGATGCTTTCAACCTTCATTTCTTAGATCCTCATTTGCTTATCTATACAGCTGGGAGGATGTTATGCTTTTGCTCTATAGAGTGGTTATAAGATAAAATCCTTAATGAACGTGTGTTGTGATGAATATTCAGAGGCTGCACCATACAATAGCTCTTCCCCAACCACATATGCTCAGGGAAGCTTGAAAACACTGCTTAGTAATTAAGGCATGAACATGTTAAAAGAAGGGAAAAGTGCTGGTACTCTAAATAGTCACTGTCTACCTTCTGCACGAGGCTCTTGAAGAAGGAAGAGTATGTTATTATTTAATTAAGGGAGGTAAAAATAAGTTCATCGAGGCAATATTCATTCTGGGGTTCATTAAGTTTGAAGTGCTTTGTGCCCACATGGTGACCGTAATATTTTTCTTTTAATGTCATTCTGTTTGTAAACAGACACTTCTGAGCTGTTTTTATGTTCATGTATTTTTATAATGATTTATATTGGTGTTCTGCGGATTTTAATCAGCTCCTCCTTTGGGTTTTCACAATTTGCATGCACACAGTCTGTATGGTCAGCTCAACAGTGCTAAATGAAATAGATGCCTTATGAGCACTCTGACCTCTGATTTTTCAAGGTCTTTACAGCTTAGGTAAATTTGGGTGGATTTTCACTCATCAAAAAAGGGGGGAAAAAAAAAAAAAGAAAAGAACGAAAAATAAATACCCAGAAAAGGCTTTTCCACAGTTTCTCCTTTACACAAATTCAGTAATTACTGAATTACAAATCTTCGTACCTTATAAGCACTGGAACATCTTCAAAGAGAAAAAGAGCCATCGGACAGGAGCATGGGAGAACCTCGAGTCCCTCTGAGCCCAGCAGCAGGAGCTGTTCTGAGAGGAGGCAAATGGCTTGTGCTACACCAAAGGAGGAGCTGGACAGGAACCTTGCCAAGGGTGACCCTGGCAGCAAGCTGGCAGGCTGCATGCTGAGAAAGCAGATGAAAGAGTACACTTCCCATTGCTGGTATTCATCAGATATGGGGTTCTTGGGTTTCTAGAGGTTGTTCCTTGGTTGGGATTTTGGGAGAAGAAGCATGGAAATATACACTGCAGAGAACAAGGGATATAGAAACTTTCCGTTAGATCTGTAAATACTCCCTGTAATACTGTTTCTGTATTGCTTGGAACAAGCACTGGGAAAGGAAGAGCTGGAAATATATAGGCAACAGGTAAACAATCCTGGATTAGTTTTGCAATATGGGATCAAAGAGCTTATGTTCACTGTGGCTTCTGTGTTGGATTTGAGGGCAGTTTACCTAAGTTTCTCTATTTCTTTGAAATGTTTTTGCTGAACTGCTGCTCAGGCAATACCTAAGAGGAAAGGGAGGGCAGTTAATAAACTTGTTTCCTGACTCATTCTACAAAAGTTTCATTTCATGAGTGGTTGGCATTGAATGGCAAAATATCCTGTGCAACCCCTGAGAGCTGAAAAACTCTCACTCTGCTCCTCAGTGCATAAATATCAAGGTCAGATCTCAGCCTCAGCCTTCTGCATGGTACCATTTTATTCCGTGGCTGTGCCAATGCATCAATTATTTGTAAGACAGCTGTGCTAGAGCACAGATTATTGAAAAGAGACCAAAGCTTTAAGGGAAAAAAATGGTACTTATAGTACAAACTTACAGCACCAGAAATTCATGTTACCTGTTACGGGGAAGGATGTAGAGTTTAATTTTTCTTTTCTTCTGGTTTATACTCACCTAATAGGCTTCGCGGAGAAGTGTTTTAGACTACCCTGAAACCTCCTGCCTATTCAACCAAACCAAGTCTGTTGATTTCAATGTTATCAGAAGCACACCCAAAGAATAAGTAATTGTGAATGTATGAGACAGTATGGCTCAGTGCAGAGAACCCTTGAGCAAGGTCTAGTCATGCATCTCAAGAATGCCAAGCAGCCCAGCCGTATGGGAGTGGGGCTGTGCTTGGGTCAAACACCCTGGTGAGAAGCAGAAGTGGCTGTCACAAGCCCAGCACCTTGCTTGTGTGGCTCTGCTACTTCCAAGGACTTCAGTTGCCACCAGTGTGATGGGGAGACAGGGACAGCTCAAGTATCTCACTACCACAGCACTGACATGTCCTTATTTACCTTAACTGTTTCGTGTGCATGTCAGTTCTCTTACCAAGTTGTCCAAACTGTCCTTCGCTCTGAAGCTTTTGGGATTATCCAAGATGTCATTATCCTGGTAGAGCCCTGTGCAGATGGGAGCTGTCAGCTCAAAACAAAGTTTGGGTGTTTACAGTGTTTGTTCCCATCTGGCAAGTGCTGGCAGCAAGAGGCTTTGTGCTCTGTAGCCTTTTGAAGAGAATCCAGTCCTGCTCTAATTATTACTGTTCCCATTAGATGGAATCTTAGGGTCATTGTGGCAAATAGACATAATTTATGGGTACTGCATCACTTTATATTGTCTATAGTAGTGCGTACTTACAGTCATGCGTTCAAGGCTGGCAGATACAAAATTTGACAGACCAGCTGTGTTTTAGTTTGCAGACAGAGATGCAGATAGTGTTGTCCTTGTTTGTTCTATTTGTTGTGATTAGTCAGGTATGGAACATTGCAAGAGCTGGAGTGTTTTGAAGAAATCAAAGTTCTTGTGTATTTTATTTGCTGTCCTACTTGCAAGAATAAATAAGTATGAGAGGCTCTTTTGTACGTATGTATCTATCTGTCATGTGGCCCAGAGAACTTGTGGATGCACTGTCCACTGGAAGTGTTCAAGGCCACGTTGGATGGGAGTTTCAGCAGCCTGGTCTAGTGGAAGGTGTTCCTGCCCAGGGCAGCAGCGTTGGACTGGATGATCTTCAAAGGCCTCTTCCAGCCCAAACCACTCTATGATTTGATGGTTTTGTGATTTTATCTGTGCTTGTGTAATAGAGAAAATAGTGGTTTGTATTGTAGTGTCTCAGCAGAGGACTTTATATATTATTTGCACCATTCTGGGAGATGGTTTTAATAAGTTAACTATTTGTGAGTTCCATTCCTGGAATGAAATGCAGATTGTTGCTGACTTTTGCAAACATCTGACAATCAATCTAATGTTATATAGTGTTTCAGGGCAGTTTTCAGGAGCCATCCCTCAATACAAAAGTGGTGTTTGAAGCCCAGGTTGACAAACTAACCATAAAGATGTATTTATAGGCTCCTGAGTTCTGAAACCATGTACTGACATCAGGAGTAGGGATTTAAGTTTTCAGTAGTTCTCTAAGTGTCACCTGAGTTTTCAGTGTAGCACTCATTTTAAAGGTAACAAAGGAAAGAAATTGCAGAGCCTGGGCTTATTTAAAATGCTTTCAGACTAGCCTCAGAGGCAGATCCAGGATCTTCTGTACGTGCTCCATTCACCATGTCATTTCTCTGTTGTAAATTCAGCAACTGATAAATAGGGTTTTAGATTAACAGGACACAGAAAAAGAATGATACAGATTAATGAAGAGTTTGGGATTTAATGCAGCTTTTGAGCAGAGAAGGGATCTAGTAAAAATGAAAGATGTCTGAGCATGAAACAGTTAGGAGGAGGAGGGAGTGTCCCAAGAACTGGGGAAAGTCTTTTAAGTGAAAGGGCTTCAGGCAGGCTTCTGTGGTGCAAATGAGAGAAAGGCTGAGAAAGTCCCAAGCAGGTTTTGAGTACATCCCCACAGCACTCACTGGTGCAAGCATTTTGAGGGCAGGGATGGTTCTTTGGTGGTTACCAGGCATTTCTTAGCTGAGAAGGGTGATGGGAGTCAGGGTTCGAAGTATGAAATTAGGTAAAGGCAGCTCCTAAGTTTTGATTTTAAGAACCTGGGTGAATTAGAGGCGTATAAATGAACTGCAGGAATTAGGTGAGAAAAGGAAATTGGAAAGACTGTGCCAGTCAGTTGACAGGAATATGAAATTGCTTGTGTATAAGGGAGGAGATAGGCAGCACATTCATTTAGACGATAATGTCTCTATTTTCCATTCTGAGGTTGAGAGGTCCCTCTGATTTTGCTATTATTCATTCTGTTGGCATCCTCTTGAAATTATTCCTATTTTTCATTTTTGAAATCAGATTATTCTGAAGGTGAGAGGGTGTAAAGTGCCATTGGTGGCTTTTTTCCTTAGCAGCAATTTCATGGTTTTCTGTAGGCCCTGTGAACTTTCTTTCAATTAGTAGCCCAGCAGCTCCAGTGCTGTGCTGTTACTGGCAATAAGGAAAAAATTCTGTTAGTTCTGGTTTTGCCCCTTTAATTACAGCTGAGATGGATAAAATTACAAAAGCTCTTGCTCTCTGTACAGCCTGTCTGAAACACACTCCATAATCAAGGAAACACTAGGAGCACACGTTTTAGGTAGGTTATAAGTTGGGCCTTGGAGACTGGTATTGATCCTTTGAACAAGAACAATATTTAATTTTTAAATAGTTGTTTTCTTATTAAAGAAACTATTATCCTCTCTCCCTAAATACTGCTTGCAATATGCAATCCCAGTTTACTCCATACCAACATATATTTTAGGATGAAGTCTCACAAGTCATTAAACTTATTCATACTTTTTGTATTCTAGCGCTCTGAAGAGAATTAGAAACACTGTCACTGGTTTTCAGCATTTCAGAAATCATTATCGGAGCCTGCTAGCTGGCATTGATTCTAGTTTTCCCATAAGGTCTGAGATGAAGAAAGGTTACTCTGCTAAATGAAGCATGAGCAAAGCAAGGGTGCAAACATTACTCAATATTAGTAGAACACAATGCCAGGGCCAGTACTGTGCATCAGTGCCCTGTGTGTGGTTCACTTACGACCTTTACCATCACAAAAGTAAGAGGAATCGAATAATATTGCTCTGAATGAGTGATAATGGCACTACCCAGCCATAGAGCATTTTGAATGTTGTTCCTGTGCCCTTTAGACACTGCAGAAGTCTTATTCCTGCCTCTCTTTTTTGCTGCTACTTTCCCTTTTGAAATCATTGACGCATGATCCCAATCTCAATTTCTTAATTAGATCATCTTAAAAAATATTTAATTAATGTTCCCTTCTTTGGAGATTAGGGATTTGTTGAGATCAGATTATCTTTGGAGTACAAGAAAAGGGTATTACATAAATAAGCAGCCTCCCACTCCTAAAATTTAGTACTTAAATAACCATCAGTCAGCTCTGTGTGTTAGGGAAACTTATCTAATCATCTGATTGGTGTTTCATATGAGTGAATGAAAGTGCCCCTACAAAGGAAATTAAAAAAACTAAGGAATATTTTTAGAATGTGGCTAAAAAACAGTGCCAGAAGTGTTTGGGCTTTTATCCTTATGCACCTGGTGTGACCTGGGGAAAGAAGAAGGGTGTTAATGGAGAGAAGCACAGAGGAAAGAGATAGGTGGATAAAAGCTTGCCCACTCCCAGCAAATCTTTCTCTTGCACAGTAAAGTAGTTAGCTATTTCTAGTTTGGGCTTTTATTTTGCTGGAGACTATGGAAAAGGCAATTGGAGGAGGTTGACTGCCTATCACTAGGGCTGTGTCAGGGAAGGGAAATAGTGGGGCCATGGTAGGACAGAGAATATAAGTCTCACTATCACAGGAATACACTCTTGCCACTGGACTGTGAGGAGCTGGAACAACTTTAAATGTTATCAGTCTTACAGAGAGGACATTTTAATGGACACACAGAATGTTCTTTCTAGGTTGGTGTTCATTAAAAAAAAAAAAGTCCTTAAGAATACAATAATAAAACCACATGGAGGATGACTAGATTCATTAAGTGCAGTTTAAGGTACTGTTTGACAGTAATGAATAGTCTGTTGATTAATGAAGAAGAGTGGATGTGAATGTGCTCAGAATCCCTGAGTGCTTTTATGTTGCTTCACTGCCAGCTGAGAAGTGCTGTAAAGGGCCTTGCAAAACAGTCTGTATGGAGAGTGTCACTGCTAAAGCCACAGGACTTGGAAACAAAATTCATCCAGTCTCTTAGAAATTTTGCCTGTTCTTTGAGTTTGTTACCTGAGCTCAAATCTCTACAACTGGCCATGGATGTTTTAAGTACCCTGTAAGAAATGTATGAACTCTGATTTTTGCATTTCAGCAATCCAGATTTTCAAAGGAATAGCAAATACTGAAAGCTCCTGTTGATAAACCTGTGGTATGTCTGACACCTGAAATTTTGAGTCATTTATGGGGGGAGGAAAAAAAAGCAGCTTCTAACATTTCAACTCCTGCTACTTAATATAGAAAACAGGGGTGCTAATGCTGATTCTGAATGGACTGACACAACTACACCTGCTGCGCGTTCTCCACCATCAGTTGTTCTAGAAATACTCTGTTAAGACTGAGATATGGCAAATAAAGCCCAGATTTAGCTGCAGGAGCTGGGACTGCTGTCATCCAATTCTGGCCTTACACACCAGATTCACCACTGCAGTTTCTGAGTACCTTCCAGTACCTTCCAGTTTTGCTCTGAGTGCTTGTGGTATACTGGTTGTCTCAACCTTTCTACAGTAAAAATAGACTGCACTAGAGTGTTTTGTATTGGACCCTTTCTGTAGCTTACATTGGCTCACATACATACATACATACATACATACATACATACATACATACACCTCCCTACATTCTGTCATATTTTTGTCGAAGAAAGCAAGTTCAAGGAAATGGTTGTGCATTTCTGCATTTAAGGACTTGTGAGGGTCCTTCTGTGAGAGTTTACTCAACAGGTTTCTTGAGGAGCAATCAGTGACTGACCCATATACATCAGAACTGCAGCATATATGATTGCTGAGCTGATGCTGGAAAAGAATCATTGATTTTTGTGAATTAAAAAAAGAGCACAGAGAGAGTAGAGGAAAGCAAGAATAAAGTGTAGGGCACTTGGGAGTGATTCAAACTGATCTGCTGTAAATGTTCCAGCTTTTTGCTCTTAAAGGAGGAGAGAGTGTCAGAGATTTCAGATCTTTTTCAGTTCTCAACAGTCTTCCTTAGCTTCACAAAAATGCACCTCTGTGATCCATCCAGTCTTTAGGTATCGGTACTGGAAGTTGCACTTTAGAGCTAGAGGATGTTTTTCCTTTTAGGAGAAGTATAGAAAGATGTCCAGGTGTCATATGACCTGAGCTTAATGAGGCTTACTGCTCTGAAAATATGTTCTGGGTGTCCCATTGTTCTAATTAACTTTATGCTTTCTTGATTAGTCTGAGCATGAGGCACGTAGATTCTGGGTATGAAAGTTAGGGTTACAGAAAAAGAGAGAGAAGGTAAAGAATCAGGTGTACTGACAAGAACCAAATGGACAAAAGAAGAGAGAGAGATTGCTCTACTTACTGTCTGTGGGTTGCAAAGATTTTGTATGAAGGGAACAAAGAAAGATGTGAGAAGCAGAACACACACTTTTTGACCAAGAAAAAATACTTCTGTGAAATGCTGTCTTCTAGTTTGACAGAAGAGAGACACATTTAGATCTGTGACTGCATTGCTACAAAAGCATGAAGACTTTGCATGGGCAGAACTGCAAGGTCTGAAGAACTGTGCATTTATTTACTGATCTGAACCAGCACAGACTTGCTTTTTTTAATGTTATTTTCCCCACTGCTTTGAGTCAGAGAATCACAGTGACAACAGACAAAATTACATGGACCTGCTATATACAATTTTAAGGTGAATAGGAAAGAAGCTTGGTGAGAGAAGAATTAGTGTGAGATGGTTTGTTTGTCACTCACGTCATTACTAGAAGATACAGCACCATCCAATCAAGATGGATAGCAGTCCTGTGGAGCTGTGGGTTTCAATAGGTTCAGCTGGCTCTTTAAGGTCAAAATCTGTTTTGACGTCCTTCCTCCTTGACTCTTTTAAGCTGCTTCAGAAAAACATGATTTGTACTTTGTAGTGCCATGACTTCTGAAAAAATATAAGGCGGCATCCAAAACCTTCCAGTTAGAGAAGTGGGAAGCTGCAGGGCACAGATGATAGCAACAGAGCTTAGTGTACCTTCAGGAACAAGCTCACAATATAGCAGCATTTCCCAGCTTTAAGTGCAAGCAGTCTTTGGGAAGCAAATGCCTTTTTAGGGCATTTAGAGGTACTGTTTTACGTGTTGATCCTTTGCTGCCTAGTAATAGCAGCTCATTTTTTGGCTTTCTCACTGTGGGAATCCTAAAGAGGTCTTCTGTCCTTCACCATCCACCAATTGTGGAACTGGCTTTAACAAGCCATGAGGATAGGTAAGGGTTTGCAGATACATACATTTACAAGGACATGAACGCATGTAATGTGATCACTTTATCAGGCTAAGATTTAATTTTTTTTTCAGCTTTTAAAATGATTTGTGATTCTCTGTTGAGGTGAGGGAGGGTGGTGACACTGCTTATTTTATCCACAAATTTTATATATCATACAGTCTATTTGCACATCGTAAAAGTACGCTCGGAATAAAACCCCTTGTTGCCAGTGATTTAAGATGTCAAATAAAAAAGGTGTGCTGCTATCTAGCTGAAGAAGTGTATTAGCATGCGGAAAGCAGTAGTGCTTCCTCTGGGAGGTTTTAATCAAGGCTCTTGTACTGATTGAGATGCAGTGCTCAGAAGTGAGAAAAATGATTAACAAAATCAAAAATCTAGAGAGTTTTTCATGGAAACATTCATCAGTATATCTTATGTAATTACATAGCCAATAAATCAACATAGTGTGTAAGTGCTTCAGTCACAGCGTAAACATCTTAATGACTGAAACATCTTCACCCATGAATAATTTATACCTGTATGATACATTTTTCATATCCATGCTTTACTTCAACTTGATAAACTGATACTTCTCTGTCAGGGAATGTGTGCTTGATTATTGCCTTCTGATTTCTCTTCCTTGTGTTTATTTTCCACAGTTAGACACACTCCATTTCTTCTGGTTCCTCTAATGTAGTTATCTTATTTGTTCATCCTGTCTGCCTTGGTTTGCTTTCCCAGTGTATTTCAACAGGCACCTGGGAAATAACGCTAGAGCGTAAGCTGATCGTGCATTTCTCAAGTAACTTGAGAAAGGAGCAGACTCTTGAAAGATATACTCATTCTCAACAGATATTTGCATTTAGTTTCTTCTCCTCAAGACAATCATTACAGAAAGAACTTGTAATAGGCCAGTAATGACTTGAGCTTTGCGATTTTCTGGATCAGCGCGAGTTCAAACGTTTGTCTCACAGTACTGATGACACTGTTTGAGTCTTCTTCCCATATGTTTGTGAATGCAAGCTTGTTTGTAGCTCCAGAACCCACTAGAATATTCAAGAAGAAATAATTGTTTTTCAGCACAGAAGTGGAAATCAGGCATTCTTATATTCTGTTCTGCTGCATGTGCTAATTTGTCTGTACGCAAGTCACTGTGTGCATTCTGCCTTACTTGGACCCTTAACCAGGCATCTAAGACAGGAGTTTAGTTGTGATAACCTCCTCCTTTAGTTACTAGAGAAAGACAGGCAGCTACCGAGGGCAGTTCTTCCAACTCTAAAGCTATTTAGAGCCTGAAGCTCCAGGCAGGAATGCTACAGGGTGGACACTCTTTTTTGGGATCACAATTTAAAGCTTGGTTCAGATTTGTGATGCAGCTTATTTTGGTAGTGCCTGTGAAAATTTAGCCTTTAAAAAGTCAGTCCCAATTGAGCAGAAAAAACAATTACTTATATTTAATGCACACTTCCAAAAATACTTAATCTCCCCTTCACATCCTCAGGTTTCTAACTGGCAAAGAGATAGCAGGAATATAGAAACTATTTCAAGTTGGGCACAGGGTGGAGCATGTAAACAAGGAGTTCTAAAATAATTAGCTGATGCTTTACTGATTTTGTATGTTATTTCATCCAAGCACCTTTTTTCACTCCATTTCTATATTCAGTTTGCCTACATTACTCTCTAAACTAGCACCTTAGCTGACTGTTGGCTAATCAAGCTCTTATTCAGTTTCTTGTATCATCATGAGGGAGTATTAGTTTTGAACAGTAATGCACCCTTTCACATTTTTTGTCTTCAGTGTCAGAATTACATTTTTGGACTAATTTTCTGGATTTAAGACTGAAGGGAATATCTTACATCTGTCTTCTCCTCCATACTTTGAAGCCAAATGCAGTTCTTTTACAGCTCCAATCTCAGAGTCTTCTGAGAGATGTCACAATTGAACCTTTTCTTACCATTCCTACAGCAGGCTCCAGTGAATGTGAATCTCTTCTGTTTACTGGCAGGACATTTGATAACTTTGCTCCAGCATAAGTTTTTGTTTTCTCTGTATTCTGATTGAAGCACCTCCAAAGGCTTCTGATACCCCTCTCTTTGTCTCAGTCTTTTTATGTCCTTAAAGGATGCCTTCTATATGCCTTCTATTTACTGTATCTTATTCCACTGAGATCAGTTGCTGATTGATAGGTATCTGTTAGCGGTTCTCAGGCATTCTACAGAATGTACTTCACCCTTATCACTGCTTGCTTTGTTTTGGCATTTAGAAAGCAGATTGCTGTCTTTTCCTGTGTTCGGTCTAGCACTTGTCTCTCTTTGGCATAGTTCCTCACCACAGACATCAGTCATGACTGTTGCTGCCTCCTATTTTTCTGCTGTCTTTTTTCAGTGTTGGTCATTTACTATGTGTGCCCTGTTACAAGGCAGTACTTTATTCAGTGGCAGGATATTGCAAGAATCTTCTGAACCTCAACACATGCATTTTGCTTTAACTCCCATTATTTCTAGCTGTCATGCCTCCTGCACTTTCACCATTTTCTCCTAAATTGTTCTTTCTTTTTGTGAGGGATTTCTGGTAGACCCTTTCTTTGTCTTTATTGGAATCCCAGGCACAGCTACAGGTTGGGCAGAGAAGAGATTCAGAGCAGCCCTGTGGAGAAGGACTTGCGGGGGTTGGTCGATGAGAAAATGAACATGAGCCGGCTTCAGTGTGCACTCGCAGCCCAGAAAGCCTGGGCTGCATCAAAAGGAGCGTGACCAGCAGGTTGAAGGAGGTGATCCTGCCCCTCTACTCTGCTCCCGTGAGACCTCCCTTGGAGTATTGTGTGCAGTTCTGGTGTCCTCAACATAAAAAGGACATGGAACTGTTGGAACAAGTCCAGAGGAGGG
>JANHGB010073162.1:33120-65415 GCA_026283785.1 Coracopsis vasa
GGGAAGTTTAGATTGGATATAAGGAAGAAATTCTTTACTGTAAGGGTGATGAGGCACTGGAATGGGTTGCCCAAGGAGTTTGTGAATGCTCCGTCCCTGACGGTGTTCAAGGCCAGGTTGGACAGAGCCTTAGGTGACATGGTTTAGTGTGAGGTGTGGATTGGGGGGATTGGAACTAGATGAACTTAAGGTCCTTTCCAACCCTAACTATTCTATGATTCTGTGATTCTATTATCGTAGCTGTTGTCCATAGACCTTTCTCTTCTTTTCTGAAATTTAATTTAGCATCCTTCTCTAACCATGCCTGTTTTAAATTCCAGGTGATTTTTAGCTTCAGTTGTTCCAGAGAGTGATTCATTAACACATTCTGGTTCCCTAACCTTGTCCATCTCTGATTCTGACACACTGAGAAGCTCCAAGACATGCCAGATTCACAAACTTCTTCTTGCTTTTATAATTTTCAACATTAAGAGCAGATTCTTGACACCTAAAATGATGCTGTTCCAGAATTTCTTTAAGTGACATGTCGTCTGGTTAGAGAAATAGAATAGCCATGGAGATTTTGTGGGGGAAACTATGAAAATGTCGTAAGTACCACATAGGTATAATACTGATCTTTTGTTGTCTAATTTTAACAGATTCGGTAGCAACAGCATCTGGACCGCTGCTAGTTGAAGTTGCCAAAACTCCCGGTGCTGCTCTTGGGGTTGCACTAACTACCTCGATGTGCTGCAACAAACAGGTCATTGTCATAGACAAAATCAAATCTGCGAGTATTGCAGACAGGTGAGTGTGACAGAAGGTTGACACTGCAAGTCCATACATCCATTTTATTTGTACTTTCATTCAGTTTGGTTTTAAAGAAACCCTTCCCTTTTTTGATAAAATTGACTGAACCAGACACTCTTAAGGTTGCAGGTCTTAAAATTGGCACTTTGTCAGATCGTTTTTCCATACTGCCGAGTTTAAGACTTCCAGGACACAATTCAGTGTCATAAGCCAGCCCTCATGTAGTATGTGACTGCTTGCACTATGCAGCACAGGAGTTTAGAGGTCTGCTCTGACTATTAAATGTAATGCTGTGACAGAGATCCGTATTTAAAAAAATACATAACCCAATGGAAGTAAGCCCACAGTGTGGAACAGCTGTCAAGGGAAGTAAATTTTGTGGCTTTGCAACCTTGAAGTGTTCTTTTAGAACAGATCACTCATTCTTGTGGCGCAGTGAAATGGAACTCCTTAGGTCTGGATTTTTAATTGATATTGTAGAATACTTCTGAGGTTTTAGGAAGACTGGCTTCTGTGTTTTGAAGTTATTTTGCTGCAATTTTTCCACTTCATTTAAATGTTTAAATAAAACCATTTAAACCATTTAAAAAAATGGTAGATAGTTTTCCCCAGTGGTCTAAAGCTCTGTAACAGAGCTGTGAGATCATTTCTGAGGTGCGTGCGTGTGTATGTGTGTGTGTATGTGTTTATACATATACAGTATATTTCTATATACATATCTCTATCTAAAAATTCCTTAAGTATTACGTTTCAGCAGCAAATTCCTCCTGCATGTCCCCAGTCACCCTACCTTGTAACTCCTCTTTGACAACGGTGCTTTTGGTAGCACCCACTTGTAGCAGTGAGTCTACAGCTCCTCTGTGGGCTTTTCCCTACAGTAGAAACTTTGAGAGTGACGACCATTGATCCAGGGGTGTTCTCCAGTTCAATGGTGCAGGATGCTTTAATTTTCTCCCTCTGTTTTTTCCCATTTCGCAGGGGGTAACCAATTAAAGGAGCTGTCCACTTGACTGGTACGTCGGGATGCTGACTGCTGTGTTTGCATTTCTCAACTCATCCAGTAGCCAGTCTCTTTGAGTGCAGCAAGATTTAGCAGATAGCCCCCTCCCCACCCCACTCCTCAAGTCACCATGCTAGCCCTGGTTTCATTATTTGTTTGACTACTGCATAATTTCATCATCATTTACAGCTTTTGTACTAATAAATGTTTGAACTATAACTCAAAAAATGATGAACTGGGTGCTTGTGTGAGGGATATGTGACCAGGTTATTTGAGTCTCCTTAAGCTCTTCTCATTTTATTCTGCTGCCATTCACACATATTTTTATAGTCAGCTATCCCATTCCAGTTCTGTGAGTGATGTCTTGGCATATACTGTATTAACTGAATTATTTTTAAGGTTTGTACTAATAGATATAAAGTCTGACCAGTGACAATGCCTACAAAACACAAATCTCTCTCGAAAAAAAAGAACACGTTCATAGTTGTCATGACCAGTTTGAAGGCAGTAAAACTCATTTGCCAAGCAAGGAGTATACCTGATCATACCGAGTTTTTCCCCTTTTATGTAGATGTGGTGCATTACATGTAGGAGACCATATTCTGTCCATTGACGGCACCAGCATGGAGTACTGTACGCTGGCAGAAGCAACGCAGTTTTTGGCTAATGCAGCGGATAACGTCAAACTTGAGATCCTTCCTCATCACCAGACACGGCTGGCGCTGAAAGGCCCGGAGCACGGTAAGAGGATCTGTAACACTGAATACTGCTGTTACTTTTTCTGCCTTTCACTTTGCCTGCCCTTGCTGAATGGCCAAGAAAGCTATCATGGCAGTTATGTCTGTAAATGTTGTTTCAGCTCCCCAGGTTATGCTTCTGCAGTTTCTGAGAAGCTCTGTGTTTTCTCGACTTTAATGTACCCTCCGAGATTCCTATGGATAGAGAGGGAAATGTTTTACTGAGAAATGGCTCTGCGCACTTGTAAATGTACATAAAGACACCTGTTGACTCACTGTTGCAATCATTGGAGGGGCAACTTCAGTAAATGAATCTCTAAATTGCTTCTTAAATGTAGAGTGGGGGAGGAAGGACCACAGCCAAGTTCTTTTCGGTATATCAACTTGATAGTCTGTTATGAACACTTCATTAATAACACCTGTTCTCCCCTGAAATACCTTAAAAGAGCCCTGTATTTTCTCTTATTAATGGCATTATTATTGAAAGCCATCATCTTTCAAAGTACTTCTGAGATTGCTTCATAGGTTCATTGTCAGTGCTTATGAAAAGGGTTTGTTTGTAAACAGTTTCCTAGATCCCAACCTTTTCACCGTGATATTTATTTCGTACCAACATGCTTGAAGAGAATAGCTTTCCAATTTCAAATCAAATATATATTAAATGTCTTAGTATTTGAAGATGAGGGCTGCCTGTCTTGTCTTCTAAATAATCCTTAGAAAGTGGTTAATTCACGGTATTCATAAGTTCAGTCTAACATATTGCATGTCAATGGCAGTCAAAGAAATAACAAGGGTTATCAACAGACAAATACATACCTGTGTTGCAGTATGAGCCAGTGGTATCATCTTCTGAGGCTGTCTTACTGTGCTTCTGCCTTCATTAGACCAAGACAAGATTTCTGAGGCCTAGACATGTCAGTGATGGTAAATATTCTTGGACATATATCTAAGATTCAGGCTGTCCCTGGACAAGTGACACTCTAGTCAGTTTGTCAGAGTGGTAAATGTCGAACTAGTAGCTGGGGAGATACTCATTTCCCCTTGGACTAGGGTGAACAAAAAATAACCGCTGTTCTTCCGTTATTCAGGTGCACTTCTTTCCTCTTTCTGCTTAAGCCAGTTAGAGGGGCGAGGGAGCAGGGAGTCATACTGCAGCAGCAGAATGAGACGGAGACCAAATTTTGCAATGTATTTCTATTCTTTCCAGTTATGACAGCGTGTTGCAAACAGATCTTTCATGGTTTTTTTTGAAGTGAAATTGTCACAGTCAGTTTCTGACTGGTTAAAGAACCTTTGAAGAGTGTTTGTTTTGGGAAGATGAGTCTCAGGGCCAAAGATTTGTCTAGATGATTGTGTAACTTGGAGCAATTATTTCTTAACCAACATTTAAAACAAAATGATGCAGTTGATGTGCTAGTCACCTTGACCCAGTGTAGATGCTTAGAAAAAGCAATGTTCTTGCCATGCCAGGGTTAGGAACTGATCATTACAAAACCCTATCAGGGGGATCTGCAAGGAGCATCTTTTGGGAACAAATCCCCCTAAGGTAATTAATTAAGTTGCTTTCTTAAGTAAGGCAGAAGAACTGTGATGTTTACAGCCCTTCCCAGCCCCTCACCAGGTAGTGATACTCCAGTATCACAGCCAACTCAAGGTGTAACATGCATTATGGAAGCAAGTACCCTCTTGGAAGCAACCTTTCGTCAGGTGTGGTGTGGCCTAGGTGCTGCAGAGTTTGCAGAGCTCGCTTTATGTGTCTGGGCTAAGCTGAATCATTAGGGCTGTATCTGTTAAGCTCAGTTATTGGTCTTAGGGGAACATGTTAGGAATTTAAAATGGACAGGAAATTCAGCATATAAAATAAATTGAAATTTTAGCCCTAAAATAAAATTGAGAGCACTATAAAAGATCAGATTTTTTTCTTCATGGTTTTTTTCCTTTATACCATGCTGCTAACATTCATTTCTCTTGCTGCCCCATTAGTTTTATGTTCGCTGTACACAACCCTGGGTTGGAATAGCTCAAATTACCACTGAATTACTACAGTTACACACAATAGGATTTTCTTTTACAGAACTTTCATTGAATTGGGATTATTCTTGTGCAAGCTGAGCAAATCTGTGTGCTACCTCCCCACTTGGTAGGGCATTTTTATCTCACCTCTCAGCGTGAAAATAAAACATTAAAAAAAAAGAAAAAAATCAAAGACTAGCAGATAATTTCCTGCTGGAAGCAGTCTTTTTAATCAAGCAGAGCTCACAGCAACTAGAAAATAATGAAAGTCCACCTAGCCGCGTCGTTCTTATTAGATTTTCGATTTTACACTGTAGTTAAAGTTTGCAAATCTTGCTGTCTGTGCGTAATCAAGTAGACAGTTTTATCTGAGAAGGTACGGTAAGTCTGTAAGACACCTATGGCCATATCCGGCAACTGCTGCTGCTTCTGGGACTCTTGCTGACGTGAGATTTTCCAAAGTCTCTGAGGTCACTGGCAATTGTGCCCGTGGGTGAGGTACCCCAAGGCGCAGGCTGGCAGGAACTGGCATCCCACCCAACCCTTGCCTTTGGTATCTGTTGAGGGCAGGAAAACAAATGGATTCTTTTGCTTCAAACACATCAGGGCACTGCAAGGATGCTCTTAGGGAGACCCAGGGCACCCTGATGTAAGACACAGTGCCATGCCTGGGAGTGCCAGGGCCTCTGGAGTCCCGATCTCCCCACAAGGGTGTGGGGATATGATGGGCCCCTGTACTGTCCTTTTCCTCTTCCTTCCCTGGTGTGTACTCCTCCCCACAGTGACAGACATTGCTTTTGAGTCAGAGGAGGGTTAATACTTTCAGACAATTAGCAGATCATTACTCATGCAAATATGAAGTGAAACAAAAGAACAGCTTTTCTTCTGATACTGCACAGTGCTGTGGTGATGACGTTTTTCCCACACAAGGAGCACAAGGTGTGGGTCCAACCTAAACAGTCAAGATTTTTGGCTACTGTTATATGCGTCTGCAGCCATTATAGATGTAGCAGGTAGCAGAGAAAAATAAGCAATATAGCCCACGGACCATGGACTAAAGACTATGTGTGGTTTCATTGTATGGGTGAACCCCTCGGTCATCCAATTCAGTGAATTTTATAGTTTAAAGTGTTCCTATGTAGTTCAGCAAGCACATGGTGATGCTACATTTCATGATAAATAGACTGTATTTAATGAAGGGTGACTTCAGCCATTTCCCTTTAATGTTTGACACATCAACTGAAATGCTTCCCATTCTCTTGGTAAATATTGGCCTTCATTTTTGGCATGTCCCAGGCTCCCCATGCTTAGAATCAGCATCAAATATGGTCTCAAATTTTATCCAGAAAAGGATCATTTTAAAGTTTTAAAGATCAAGTTTACAAAACAAAAAAAACCAAACCCACAATAAATTGCACATCCACCTAATCAATAAGAACTCTTTTCTTTATTAACCAGGCTTCAGGATACAGTTTTTCTGCTGCTGGCCCAGGGAAGTCGTTTACTGCACAGAATAGCGTAATGCCAACAGTAGATGGTGGCAAAATTAAAATGTCAATGCAGTAAATTGAAATGACTGGCAAGTAAACATCTCCATTCTAGGCAGTGGTATTTATAGTATCTGTTGGTCTTTTTAAGTAGATGAGTGCAAGGAGAGACTTACTAACCTTCAGTTAGTAATCACATGTAATACCTTAGTATTTTCTCAGGAATTCTGCAATCTTAGCTCCTAAAGCCAGAGTGGGATTAGAAATTGATTCAGTACTAATCTTTTAAAAAATAAATACAAGACCACAAAAAAAATAAAAATCAGAAGCATTTATTCTGAGAAAAAAAAATATTATTTCTGTTCCTCAAGTTAGCACCCCCTGGTAAGAAGACAAGACCAGGTTATTTATTCTTTAATTTTCTTTTTCTTTTCAATTTATTTCCATTTTTGACTTCCTTTTTTGTTTGTGCAATTCAGTTACTTTTCCCTCTTCTCTGGTCCTTTTGTTTCCTGATTTTCCATCATCCCTTCATGTGGGCAGTGAAGGTTCAAAGAAGCAACAGGCAACTTACCTGGGATTCGTGTGCCAACAGCCACAGCAGCCTCCTCACCTACCACCATTATAACACCTACCACCCTGACAGTTGCAGGATGCCAGCCTTGAAATTCCAGAAAACGTCTCCTCAAAAAAGCCTTCGTAATGTTCCATGCTTTTTCCTGCTGACATATTCTCTCCTCCTCTTCTTCTTCCTCTTCCTCCCTCCCCTCTTCTCTCACTCATAATTTTCCCATTTCAGGCACTAAAACCTTTTCAGTTTTATGGATGCTACACTTTTTCATAGCCATGCCAAGGTTATTTCTGACATTTTATGCCTTTTCTTTCTGTAACAAGGCAACCTTTGTAGACAGAAAAAGGCTTGAAAATTCTGAATGAATCAGCTCTTGCTATAGGAGTAGACCGTTAGATTTGAATAGTGCAAATAAAGCACGATTTCTGAATGCGAAGCATTGCTTACAAATATTTTGTCAGAAATCACCTTCTACAAAAAGGCATTTCTAAAATCAGTGTAGCTAGACATATTGATCTGCATTGGTTCATGGATATGTGTTGAAAAATTTAATTTAACATTCTTTGCCTAAAATAAGTTGTATCCTACGAATGTACTTTTGGTATCTACATTATCTTTGTTAGCTTCCAGCAGGTATTTTCATGAAATGCTGGCTATACTGCTACCTAGGGTCACCTGTGTGGTTTAATGTCTTTGTTATTTGAAATGCACAAACCATTCCTGTGCATCGTACACATTGTTTGATTCATTGATGAGTTACAGGCATGTGCCGCACTCTTCCATGAAGAATGAGTGCTGTATGCCAAGTGTCTGATTTCTTACAGCAGCTTTGGTGTCTTCGTCCTTCTCTCCTACCTCCATGAGTGCATACAGCCTGAGTTCCCTGAACATGGGGACCTTACCTCGCAGCCTCTACTCCACCAGCCCACGTGGGACAATGATGAGGCGGAGGATGAAAAAGAAGGACTTCAAAAGCTCCTGTAGGTGGTAACAGCATTTGCTCCAAATGTGCAGTGAATGGGTGGAGGAGGGGGAAGATACAGGAAAAAGGTACAAAGTACCTTAATTAATGCATAGCTACTAGGCAGAAAAGAGAATAATTGGAGTTTCTGTTAGATGTAGGGAAACATCAGCATACCAATATTTGTCCAAAGCTAAAATGAGATGAGTAGAGGCCATGCAGCTTAACTGTCTCATCTGAAACATATAAAGCAATGTTTTCTTCAGACAATTGTGGAAGAGTTTATTATACCATTACTGGAGTTATTTTCAAATTCCTTTTTCAACTCTTCCCATTTCCACCAGAGATTAGAATTCATAGCTGAATAGTTCAAAACAGATTGCTGGTAAGCTCAACCAGCTATCAATATAACAGAAGGAGAAGAGCTTGCCACAGTACCTCCTAAGTAGTTTTAATGTTTATATCTACATCGTAACCAGTATGGTAAATTTTGTGAAGAAGAGCAACAAATAACAGTGGAGACTAAATAGCCTTGTTTCTAACCACTCTCTGGGATTCAAAGCATGGATTTCCCAAGAGTCAGTAATTTCCCAAGTCAGCATTGGATATATTTCAGGCTGTTCCACTTTACTTGTTGCCAAGTATTCACTGAGCCAGAGGAATATGGCTGTATGAGCACATTGTTTCCCAGACTCTATGTAAGTGCTGCCTCTCCTTTTGGCTTGTACAACTTTGTATGATCCTCAGCAGCTGAGTTTCTCCAGAGCAGGGAGCTGAGAACTGCTCTCTAAATTATCTGTTCCAGCTAATTAATGCTTACAGGTCCACTCTGGAAAAACTGAGCTGCTGTGCGTTACAGCACTGCTGCCCTGTGTTAAAGATTTCCCATGGTGATAGTAAAACCAGAGCAAACCAGCAGGCTCCATCTAAGGCCAGTCACTGTGGAGTTGTGAGGAAACACTTGAGAGAGAAACTGAGGTTTTGCTTTCTTGCAATTTTTTGTTGCTTGCTTGTTCTTATTTCATTTGTAAAGCAAATATTTTTACATAATGTTTGCCTGTAAGTGCATTTTTGATTTTTACTCTGATCAGCCATTTTTCACAACTCATTTATTGACATGTTAGCTTCTAATACATTCTTTTGGGTCATGGGGAAGAGAGCGTGTCCATCCATGCTGTGATATCAGTAGGGGTCCAGCTCTTACACATCCTTGCATGCACATGAGAAACAGTAGTAATGTTACTCTAATAGTAATTTATTTGAATAGTAAAATAATGCTGGATGCAAAAAAATAGCTCTTTGATTGTGTTATATTGTAGCTGTTCAGTCCAACAGAGGACTGTTAATCCTGAAAGCTAATCCTATTATGGATCTTGGAGACAGCATTTACTTGTGCTGGTGTATTTTTAAGGTATTTTTCCTTCAAGGGAGCTGTGCCCTGCAATTTGGTATCCTGCAAAGAAAGGCTCAAAACAAGGCCAATGACATTAAAGTGGGACAGTCACGTAAGCACTGAAGCCCACCTGAAGGATTCCTCAAGTCAGAAGGCCTTGGGGGTGACAGGCTGCTATGAATAAACAAATCTCTAGCTAGGAGGAATTAGGATGAGGCTTTGTTATGGGGTAGTATATTATGTATTTACATTGTGAAGTCTGAATACAGAGCATTAGAAAATATGTGGAACTGGCCCTGTCACTGAGTGAGTGAGTCTGTGTCTCACCTCGAGCAGTGACTACATCATCATCCCTGAATCAGAGCTGGCTTTAGAGGCATTGACTGGCCAGCCCAGGCTTGCTCACCATTTCTATGAGCTTGCTTTTTAGCCTATGCAGAGTTCCTTACTTCTGTTTCTAGACTTTTACCCAGACTTGTAACTGCAGTAACAGCCAACTTGAGAGACCCACACTGCACTGAATGTGCTAGAAGTGACCCTAATAGAGAATAGTTGGTCCTAAACTGTACCCTTCCACCATCCGTCAACAGGATTTGGAAAACCTTGTCCCTCTCCCTTTGTGGGAAACTCATAAGAACTAGTCAGCATTGACTGCTGTCCTTGTCCTAGAAGAGGAAAAGCACACTCAGTTTTAGTGGGATTTTTTATTATTTAATCCTGTTGGATAATTTGAGGGTTTTATTAATGTAACTTCTAAGAAATCTTTT
This sequence comes from Coracopsis vasa, assembly GCA_026283785.1. Taxonomy (NCBI): domain Eukaryota; kingdom Metazoa; phylum Chordata; class Aves; order Psittaciformes; family Psittacidae; genus Coracopsis; species Coracopsis vasa. Next base: position 42,839 of record JANHGB010073162.1, read on the forward strand.
TAAGATGTCATTTGGGAAGAAAAGGATGTATTGATGAAGGGTGCTATAAAGTTTACGTTTCAAATTATTTAGGCAAACCTGCGTAACTTCATGTGATCATGCCAAACTTCATGATAATGAAGCGTGATGGTACAGCAGGTTACAAGACTTTTACAGCCATGATTTTACAATCATTGCATTAGTTACACAGATCTTTCCAAACATGTGGCTGTAAAAGTTGAAGGCATATCCTGCTCTCACGTGCTTTGTTTATGCCACTTGTTTTCTTCTGCCTTTTTTTTTTTTCTTTGTTTTCCTTTGTTTTAAAGTATGGTATTCATTGGGGAAACTCTCTAGATTATTATTTGGTTAAAGTTTAAATCCTGAAGTTCATTGTTATAGGCCCATATTAGTACTTGAAAGTGAGACACAATTTTATGCCAACTTACGTGATACTTACTAGATATTACCGTATCTGGTAGAAATTAGAGAGGGTCTTAGATGTGCATGGATGCTGTTTTCTCAGTACATCCAAATTAGCCGCTGCCAGGAGGAACAGTGAACGTTTTGCAGTTTCTTGAGGGTTAGAGAGGGAGACTGCGGGCATAATAATCCACGTATGTACCTTTAAATGCATCCTGCTCTGCTTCTCGTATGGCTGCAGAAATAAAAGTAACAAGTACATAATCTTCAAATCCAATACTATTATTTATGTAACTGCAGAGCATTTAGTAAACCAGACCCCAGGAGTGTTCCTAAGAGTTGAATGAAAACTATAGAAATATGCTGAAATGTACCCCTAGTAGTAGCAAGCTGGGTTCACTAGAACTACATGTACATCCATGCCCCTTCTTAAACCATTAAGGCTACTTCCTGGCCTGTAAAACTTCAAATCCATCAAACAGCAAAAAGAAATGGCAGTGTTTCTTGCTGCAGTTATTGTTGCTACAAATCCCAATGTGCTCTTAAATCATGGGTTTGGGCACTTGTGGCATGTTATAGAGGCTTAGCAGATAGCTGTTGTTACATGACTTGAAAGCATATTTTCATCTCTGCTCTTCTTTATTTCTGTTTCATTTTCTTTGGGAGTGGGAGGAGTTCCTAATTGTCACTTTCAAGTGTCCACATCATCAAAATGCTTATCGGGGTGAGTTTTAAAGCCCACAAATATTAACTTTATTTCCCAATGTGAATGAAAACCTTAGCTGTGCTGAAAGCTGAAATAAATGTTTTGAGACCTTTAGGCTCCCTAGTACGGCATTAGAAAAAGAGTGAGAAAGTTACAGAGCCTGCTACACAGGGGGAATGGAAACAGAAGTGGTGGGAAACAAAGACACAGCTAACAAGTAATTCTTGTATGACCTTAAAGAAAGGGAAAATGGAACTTTTTTGAGCTTGAATGCACTAAATTTAGACATCTCTAGAAGGTGCGTTAGGGGATCTGGTATTATCTAAACTCTGAATTTATCTGGTTTAGGCATATTTTAACCTTTGCAGCAGTGAGGGCTGGAGAAGCTAATTTCTTCAATGCAGTGAATGCAAAAGCTGGTGGCTATTTCTAAAAACAAATTAGTATTTGCATTTGGATGTGACCATGTCTAACTGAGTGCAGATAAACAGTAAGAAAGAAGCTATTGAGTAACTAAAATAATACACAATTCCTGGGCAAATTAAAATAAGAAGTGAGAATTCGCAGTAATTTAGAAAAGATGATTTCAGAGTTGAAGGGAGCTTTGCTGGGAGAAAACAAATTAATGAGGAGTTTGACAAGTGAAACTTTTGGAGCAGAAGTGTCATTGCCAACTGTGCCACATAAATCAGATTTTATTTCAGAGCAAAAGGCTAATACTTTCAGCCCCAGAGTGGGGAAAATACTTATACAACTTCGGGCATCTTTGTACAGCTGTGCTGGCATTATCTGTAGTATGGAAACAACAGCTACTTTTTTCCCATATCCAAGAAAAAAAAACCCACAGTTTAACAATCTCTCAAATAAACCTTGAACTTTTATCTAATTCTTAGTAGCTACTGCAGGCAGAAATAGATCTTGAAGGAATTTAGAGATGGAGAGATAATGGTGTAGGTCTGTAACACGAAAGCATTCAGATTCCTCAGCATTGGAGGACTGACATTACTGGTCTGAACAGGAAAAAATCTAGCTTTCTGTGTATGACATAATGGAAGGCAGTAGTTTGTCACTGAGAGAATTCGAACAATGATACAATAGACATTTAGGCAGAGGTCAAAGAACTGAAGGTGCAGTCTCCTCGTTTCATAGGTAATTGCATTGAATCTCAATGTTGGTTTTGTCTTTCTTGATTTGTTCTCTAAGGCAGCCCATTCAGAACAATAGAAGGAGTGAATCAGGAGTACAGAAGTAGCTGCCTGTGTTTTTTGCGGAAGTGTCCCCCAGTTCCTTTGAGAGAACCCAAAGAACCCTTTTTTCTCCCAGTCTCTTGAGACATACCGGTTGCTAAAACACAGGGGTTTGTTCAACTTACACTACCCAATTAGCCTGGCAAATTGCTGACATGTAGCAAACATACACAGTGTGGCAGGAGGGCATCCTTATTTGTTGCAAGCAAGCCTGGGCCCTGTGCTTTGCTGCTAACAACAGTGCATTGCTGTGCAATGTTCAAAAGAGCTCGTGCAAATCAGCCTGAGTAACAGCTGTGCTTGCGCTTCCAATTCCCTTAGCTCCTGTGAAAATTCTGCTTATCCACGCCTCAAACCTAATGCAAACGGAATTCAGGGATGTTCTGAGATTTTGGGGGTGGGAGTGTCAAACACATCTATTTTACTCAGTAAGGAACTATCTTTTTGCATTCTAACATACAACCAGATGTTTTCTATTCTCTTATGTGTCTTAACTGTCGATACATAATTTATGAACTTTAGCCTAAGTTGACTTTAAAAGAGATGTTTTGTTGACTAGGTTTGTTGTACAGATCAATATTCTCAAAGAGCAATGAAATTTCTGCTGTGTATGAACGTCTCTCCTCCTGGTCTGCTCTGTTTTGTAGTGTCTTTAGCCTCTAGCACTGTTGGTTTGGCTGGGCAGGTCGTCCACACAGAAACCACAGAAGTAGTGCTGACAGCTGACCCCATGGTAGGGTTTGGGATACAGCTCCAGGGTAGCGTGTTTGCTACTGAGACCTTGTCCTCTCCACCTCTCATTTCCTATATTGAGTCTGACAGTCCGGCGGAAAGGTGAGGTTCTTTCAGTTGACTGCTAAGTACATTTTGGTGAGCATTCCTTGGGGTACTTTGGGCTTGTTGCTTTCAATTTGTGACAAATTGCAGGGCCTTGCTCAATGCAAGTGTGGCAAATAATCAGCTGTCTGTTCTGACAATGGTATTTCATATGCTTGATCAGCTATAAGAAGAATGACAGGCACCGGTGATTGTGTCATCCAGAGTCCTCTGGCAGGAGACTGGAAGCTATATTCATGCAAAAGGGAGGGGAAGGGGGAACCTGGAAACATCGCTGAAATCAAAATAGTGGTAATTTATTGTGCCGTGGGGGAGAGCAAATCCAGCTCTACCCGGTTTGGGTACAAAACGAAATCTTACGGAATATGAGAGTTTTGACTTACTAATGATTTCATTGCAGCATTTCAGTTGTATTTTCATGCTTATATATGCCTTCAATCATGGCATGAGAACAATAGTAGTTGCACAGGCAAGTACTAGCCGCTATTGCAGAGCTACACCACCTGTAGCCCAGTGTCAGATGCAGAGGTGATGTACATGGGTGGGATGGAGGCCTGAAGGCCGTGCCTCTCTTCTTGCGCCCCAGCACCTAATGAGCACAACCCATGCTGGGAGTGCTTGATAGTGTCTTGGTGCAAAGGAGCAGCAGCAGCTTCTGTCCCGCTTTGTGCCCGGGTAGACTGTTGAGCTGCTATGCCACACTTATCCTTCAAGGTTAGGTTGAATGTGTTTGATCAGATGGTTTGTATCAGAAATAGTTTGGTCAGTAAGACTAGGAAAGTGTCCCCTTGTACTCAGCACTGGTGGGGTCACAGCTCAAACACTGTGTTCAGTTTTGGGCCGCTTACTGCAAGAAAGACATTGAGGTGCTGGAGTGTGTCCAAAGATGGACAGTGAAGCTGGTGAAGGGTCTAGAGAACAAGTCTTATGAGGAGCGGCTCAGGGAACTGGGGTTGTCCAGTCTTCAGTTTTCATTCACCAAACCAATTGTCAAGCGCTGGAACAGGCTGCCCAGGAAATTGGTTGAGTCGATATCCCTGGCAGTATTTAAAAGACATGTATACGTGGAACTAAGGGACATGGTTTGGTGGTGGACTTGGCAGCATTAGGTTAATGGTTGGACTCGATGATCTTAGAGGTCTTTACAACCTAAACAATTCTATGATTCGATGATATTGCTGGTTCTGGTAACATGCACATCTGATTGTTTTGTATCACTGTGTATCAAGGTGTGGGGTGCTGCAAATAGGAGACAGAATAGTGGCAATAAACGGTATCCCAACAGAAGACAGCACATTTGATGAGGCCAATCAACTGCTCAGAGACTCCTCCATCACCAACAAGGTCACTTTGGAAATAGAATTTGATGTTGCAGGTATGAATGTACTGTTATTCTGTCTTGCAAGAAAAGTGAAGTAATAAATCCCAAGCACATTGTGAGTGTTTGGCATCCAAGGTGGAGACTTTCTTCTCACATATACAGCATTCCATTTCAACTGACCTATTTGAAACATGTATCTTTTTGTACAGCTTTCTCATTTCACTTAGGGAAAGCCCTGCAGCGTGCTTCAGAACACAAACAGAAATGACAAGACCTGTAGTAAGATCTGGTGACAATCCCTCCTCTGAGTTATTTCCAGACGTTTTTCTGCCCTGAGATAGAAATATTCTGCTGAGCAGAGACAAATCCTCTACAGGGCAGCTAATAAAATGTTTTACTAGACAAAAAAGTATTACAAAAGAGTGGATAAGCAGAAAACTGAAGAATTTCACTTACAATGTCTCACACCAACAATCTAAATAAAATAATAGAAACTGAATTAATAAAAGCCACAAAAATCATTGTTAATGTTGCTGGTGAGTCTTTATTATTACTAATGTCTTTTCTTTGTTCTGTAATGCATTTAAGCATACAGAATACACCTATAAATTCACAAATTGTGTAAACCAAACAAGTACACATGTGCACTGTTCCATTATGTAAATAGTAAAAACTTCTATGACTCCTGTGTACACCTGGCAGTAGCTCCTTTGAAGTCATGACATTGAATGTGCTGTATTTTGCATAGTGTGATTATTGTTAATGCTGTTATAAATCATGATGTCAAAATTGGGCTAAAGGTTCCTGGAGTAATTCTGTATAATCTTTTAGCATGCACACATCTAGTATAATGTTAAAACCCCAACAAATACAATATGTACATTCATATTCGTAGGGAATTAAATATTAAAAAGTAAGAAAATAAAATAATTAAAGTCATCAAATAATTAAAGTCATTTAAATACACCTGACATCCCATGTGTATTTCAGTCCCTGGACTTGTTTGTGCTGCTCACATTTGCTCCATGACAGCAGACTCACACTCATGGTTAAACTCCTCTACCACATGTATGTTTATATGTTTCCATGGCTGTAATTTAAGTTGCTGCTTTTCAGGTAAAGGCTCAAACTTTTGCTGGCAGTGATGCCAAAAGTCAGGATTCAGATACAGTGCTGCAAATCTTCAAGGGGTTTTTGCCTCAGTTAGCTCCAGCTGCTTCTCCATTAATGATGTTTTGAGTCCTTTTCTTGCCAGTAGATGTAAAATCCATGCAGTTACCTTAGTGGACAGTTAAAAATATTTACACCTGCAGCCACAAAGACCTGAAACTCTTAAGACTTGATCTCATGTCCTTTTAATTAAAAGTTATCTGCCAGCACTAAAATTTTCACGTGTGCTCACAGAACTTCCATACGAGCTAAAAACCTCCAGTCTCAGCCAGCTGCTGGCCCGTGCAATCTCCATAAATTGACTTAAACCTCAAAAAAAAGAAGTTACTATGAAATTACTAATAGTGGTATAAATCATACTTTGTATGTCCTACGTCCTTCACTTCAGCACCCGTGTTTCATCTGTGGCTTGTGATGCTGATGCGATTCATCAATTTACATATGTAGTCCCAAGCACTTGGAATAGCTGTGCCTTATAAAATTATCTAACATTTTAACTATTTCTTTATAGAATCAGTTATACCAAGCAGTGGAACATTTCACGTGAAACTACCAAAGAAGCATAATGTGGAACTTGGCATCACCATAAGTTGTAAGTGAAAGCGCTTATTTTTAAGACCACGTTCATGGGATGATCTGCAGGTAGTGGGACCTGTACCTATAGAGTCGTGTTTGGTTTGATATAAATTTCTTTCTCATTTTTCTAGCAAAAGGGATGATTAGCAGTGCTCTGTCTCTGGTGAAATACCATTCTCTAACAGATTTATACTCCCCTTCTAGTAGTTAAAGAAGCCAGATGTTTGACATGCCTAAAGCTTGACCTATTCTTCATGCATAGCACATGTTTAACTCCCATTAAAATTATTTAAATTAAAAAAAAAAAATAGTTAAAATAAATCAGTAGAATTAAGCCCATACAAAAGTATTTCCACAGTTGGGAAGTTTAAAGCCAAGTCTGTAATGGTCTTTCACAGGCTCTTGAACAGAACCACACTGAACTCAAGGGTTCTCACACGCATGAGTATCCACATAAAGGTTATTTTCTGCTTCAGAACCCAGAGTCTGAAGATACATCCTCAGTCTGTAAAACTAGTGGGCAGTCCTAAATGTGCACGTCACATAGCAAAATACCCTTTCACTAGGGATTTCAGAGATTGCTTAGGAAGATAACAAGGATCTGCATTAGTCTGTTTCTCCAAAAGTATTTGTTACTGTTGTTTGAAATCAAAGTGGTTTTATACTTACTTATTTGGGAGCAGACAGTAAATTCTGTGTTAGGACCAGATTTTGACCAGGTAAACCAGCATACTGAGTTCAGCCCTTGGTGGAAGGAAGAACAATCCATATCAAAGCTAATGGCCTTGTGTTTAATTTACTTAATGGCAATGCAGAATCTGGTCTCATCAGAATTAATATTACTTTATGTTTGTGGCCTTTCTTAGACTGTTAGTCTTTCTTTGGCATTATTCATGTGTCTTGGGATAAGATTGTGCATTAACTTATATTCTCAAAGCATTTACCAGCACAATGGAATAAGGTTAATCAAAAGTACAGAAGGGAGCTCAGTGCTAAGAATTACATCTGAGGAACAAACAAAAGACACTGCAGGGCTGTTTGCTTGAGTTGCACACTTGAATGAGTAATTGTTAGACTCTGTATGATGTGATGCTTGAAGCAAAATCATAGGTCTACATGTATTTGTGCAAATGAACATACTGAGAAATGAGAAAACCTGGAGGGAGGTTGTTTTATTTAAATGTTATTCTTAGTATAGTTTTGTAGGATTAGTATAAAAATACGGTCTTCCTAGTGATTTGATTTGTGCTGCTTTTTGGAGTTCGGGTATCTTGTTCTTGTTTTCCGACTGTAGGAGTAAACTTTGAATAGAAATCTAGTGTTCTTATGATCTAGTATCTAGCACTCCTCTTCCAAGCGTTGCATACCTTCCTGCCTCGGACATTAATTCCAAAGTTAATGCTTTATAAAATCAGTACTGTGTATAATCAGAGTGACACCTGATTGTCTTAGCTTTGCTCTTCGAGTATGCTGCAGTATCTTTAATATTTAAATTAAATGATCTGTTGTATATAATAATCCCACTTATTTATAGTATGTAATGCATATGAAATGTGTCCAGGATTAATGATTTGTTAGATTTTAAAGGATTTATACTAACAACTGAAAGTTTGTAAATTTGCTTGGTAAAAGTCTTGAGTTGCTGCATCTCATGCTTGCTTTTCAGTGCTTTGCTCTGTTCTGCCTAATTACCTCCTAAATGAGGCAATGTGATTTGAAGAATATAAGCAGTTTATATTCATTTTGTCAAATTTTTGTCAGGGCACTTTAGTACATTAGCATGCCATTTGCTACTGATACTATTAGAAAGCTACGTGATTTCTTTTAAAACACAAATACCAAGGAATGCTTGGCAAGGTTGGTATACCCAGTTAAACGGGGATGATAGAGGAGGTCAAGTTTGGGGCTTGATCTGTTTAAGAGTAACCTGTTTCATCCTTTCTATTCTTAATGTAGTGGAGTTAATGGTGAGAAAGTGCTGTCTCTGTAAAAAAATTACAGAAAAACTCCTGTCCTGTTTTCCGTATCCACAGCTTAGTTTGGGATGTGGATGAGAAAGTCAGGAAATGACCCAACCTGGCAGACAAAACAAACATTTTTTGTCAGAAGGGAAATGTAAGCTTCACCTGGGATTGGCACCTGGACATAAGCCTATTTTTAAGTGTTCTTCCAAGTCAACTGTTAGGAGGCAAACATCCTGGAAGAGGAATTTATATCATTTTCTCTGTGTTGTTTTACTTAGTAATAAAGACCAAGTGTGCCTGCATGGAGTTATAGCCAAGTTCCTGAAGGCATATCTGAGGTGATAAACACTAAGACAGTTAAGCTAATTCGTGCTCTTTGAAAAGCATGACATGTAATAGGGGAAGAGACTAAGCTTCTCTTAATTTCAGATTTATTAATGCAAGAAAAAGCAAAACAAAATCAAAATCCCCTTAGATAACAGAAACCCCTAGAAAGTAAGGCAGAAGAAAGTTTCATGAGCATCACTGTTAATGTTAATCCAGGGCACTGAGTTTTGGACAGTGCATGTCAGTTACCTCACAGTATTCTGGCCTTACCTATTGCTGCCTTCACACACATACTGGACTTCTGTCATCCTTCCTTTATCTCTGCAATATCAGTCTAATCTTCCCATTAATAGCTACTTACATTCAATAAAACCCTATTTCATAGTTTGCAAATATAAGTGACTATACATTTAATGCCTCAGATACCATCATTTTCACACTCAGTTCCATGGTTGGAGCAATTAGAATGTCTCAGTTCTTAAAATTACATCATCCAAATAAAGCGTGACACAGCAGTGTCCATGTGTGTGTGATTATGCTTTCGTAACAGAGCCATTCCCCAGAAGAAGGATGGCTTTCAAGTAGAGCTGGTAGTGTTCAAATCTGTTTCAATTTATTTGCCAGTGACATTGATTCTTAGACCGTGTAATGGAATATAGATTTTTACTTTTTTTTTTAAGATAAATTTTTGTGCCACTGGCTACTTTATCATTGACTTTTTTTAAATACCTTGAATGATGTCCAAGAAAATGACTTACTGGTACAGACCGGTAATTTTAGTTAACATCTCCTTTTCTTCTTCCCCCTCTGCCTTTTCTTTCTAAGTAAGATTCTGATATCCTTACTGATAATGAACTGCAGCACCTTGCTTCATAAATAATCTCTCTGAAGCTAATGGGACTGCTCAAGGAATAAGAATCTGCAAAGCTGGTGAGAGTATCAGAATCTCACCCAAATTATCATCAGTTTTTCTAAGCCATTTTGACTAGAGGCTGTACTACAGTCTGCTTTATTGCTTTCATACTTAATCAGAAACAAGCCTTGTAAATATCTACAGATATTTAGCACTGACTATGAGAATTTACTCTCTGAAGCATGTTTCTGTATATTTGGGGATTTCACCTAGCAAACTCAACTTCATTTTGCAATGTTAGAAGAAATTATTTTCAAGACAGGGCCTGAAGAATCAGCAGGTTTCTCAGCTGCTCCATGTGAACTGATACTTAAGGAACAAAAAGAGCTACATCAGCCTAATTTTAAAAAGCTCTTTCATCTATTTAATAATGAAACTGTTTTTAAAAGTCTAGTAGCTATTAACCAGCGTTGTGGGTAAGTGGACTGACTTCGTATAAGAAATATTTTTACATCTCATGAGCATTTTCCTCTGCTTCTTCAGTTTGTTTAGAGTTTGATCAAACTCCAGAACTTGAAGCCAAGCTGAGACTAGTCAGTGAGTTTTGGCTGCATGGTAGGTGAGATGTTCCACCCTATAATCTGTCTATGTCACATTGGGGTTTTTAGTTTGGATTAGCAGTGAAATAAGATAGGGGAGTTGTTTGAGGGTTTTTTGACCTAATGGAACAGCTGATCTATAAAAATAACCACTGAACTTGGCTTTAGGTGGCAGGGGAAGTGTGTCTTTACTAGTACAAGAGTACTAGAGTAGAGGCTTGGGATGAGACCTAGGATCACAGGGTAATTTAAAGAGAAAGAACAAACATCTTGCTAAAGATCAGCTTTCAGGCTGCAATACTAAATTTAATATCTGTACAACTCTATGCACTCTTTAGTTCTCTTGTAGTTCATTATAAAGGCTGTTTAAGGTCTCTATAAAGGTTCAACAGTAGGTAGACTAACAGCTGAAGCAGGGGGGAGAAAAGATGAGATTTTTGGTGGACAAGCAGAATGGGTCCAGGAGAGAAAATGAGTGGAGATCCATAACAGGGAGACAGCAGACAAGGGGGAGAGACTGAAGTATGATCAGGGTAGGAGAAACTGGGACTTGAACAAGAAGGCTCGACATGGGTGAGTGGTGAGGTGCTTTGGTTTTAATTGCTTCTTAAAAACTGAAATGAAACGTAAAACTGGAGATTTAAAGCTGTACTTGTGTTTCTTCAAACTTGAATGAGTTCATGAGGATATCTCTTTTTAATTAAGTGGTCAAATACTACTTTCTCACTGGGACTCTTCGGTCTCTGCTCTCTGGGGAGAGATGAAACAGTGGTGTGTATCAGAGGGAATGGAGGCTGCATAATGCATGAGGTGGAGGACTGCAGAAAGAAAATGGAGGTGATTTCATTGTCAAGGTGTTTTAATGCTACCCTGGGGAAATTTAGGGGCTCTTCCTTTCCTCTGCAATAGAGTTGTGCTGAAACAAGTCATTTCATGGGGTGGAGAGGGAGAGAGATTTTCCACAGGTGACGGTTTGATTTTCTGTGGAAACCATTGAGATCTTGGGGTCACACTTGCAGAAGTGCTGAGTGTCTGCAGCTGTTGCTGAAAATGCCGATTGTTGTGCTTTGGACATAGAAGTTGTTACATACTTCAAAATATTGTGAGGAATAAAGGCATGGATATCTCAGATTGTTCATGGAAAATTGTCATGCTTTGACCTAAATGTTCCCATGTTTCCTTTCCTCATCTGTAGAATCAGGATAATAGTACTCAATTTTGTTGCTGGGGACAGCACCTGTTCGCTAGTGTTTGGGAGGCAATCTTAGGCTGTGGTGATGTGCAGTACAAAAGTTCAGGAGGCAATCAGTGATTTTATCTCTGCAGCACAACTTGAATAGTTTGTACTAAGTATGCCATGAGCATTGAACAAGAATAAAACAAAGTGTGGTGTAGCTGCTTATTAAAGGCTTGTCAGCATGGGGGGATTCATTTCACACTGAGCTGTGTTTGCTGCCTACAAAAAGGCTTTCCTCCACAATTAATAGTCCAGGATAACTGACAAAATGCTGCTGGTTCACACTTTCTCAGTGTGAAACTGTAATAACTTTGTGTGCAATATCATACCCTTTGCATGCAGATGTACTCTGTGGCTTTGCACTTTGAGCTGTGCTCTTTTCCCCATTTTGGTTCCTCCTCTCTTCATTTTGGAAAGATAATGGATTGTATTCTTTAGTACTGGTAATTTCTATAAAGCAGTTCCACAAAAAAACTATCTGGATATTCAAATCTCAAACTGCAGACATTATACAGTGGGTGCCATTATATCATCGGAGTTTTGTAAAGGAACCCAGAAGGTAAAAACATTGGATTAAAAAAGAAATACTGATTGATGAAATAAACCCAAAGAATTCAAGTAAATCATGGACCTGTCACAGAAGACACAGTAGACCCAAGGTGTGAAAGTATGAGAAACAAGCTATGAAAATTATACGTCTTAGAGGAAATCAGTTGCTGTTCTCTGAATTGCAATATAAGTATTTCCTGAAAGTGTTCTGATTTAGCAAGTTTCTAAAAACTCTTGAAAGCCATTGTGCATCTGTCTTCTGGACTTTCAAGGCACTGCATCCGAGATATGGTTATTTAGCAGTTCTTACACAGTTCCTTTGAACATTCAAAGGCTTTCTCAGCCAGGGCAGCCAAGATTAACAAGATCGCTTAGAATATAGTGTTGGAAATGACATTGTTAGTACAACGTGTGTTTGCTGTAGGTGAAGATGTGTCATTTAACATCAGAGAATCATGAGCTGCTAAAATAACTGACATCAGGATTTTGTAGGTGATCCTCCAGCATGGGTAGCTCTTTGGGTGATTGTCAGGCATTGGAGCTTAATGGAAGATTACCTTCTGTGAATGAATGCAGAGGCCTCGGTACCGAGAGTAGAAATGGCTTATGGCAACTGAAGAGCCCTATGTGAGCAAAACCCATTAGTGCTTTCAGGAAAACTGAGAGCCTTACACCGCATGGCAATGTTTTAATATTAGCCTAGTCTGTTAACAAGAAGGCCAAAAGTCAGTCTGTGTTAACCACATGGACCACCGCCTGGACAGACTAGCTGATGTACTTCCCAGTGGCAGACACACACCATGTATCTTTCACCATCCTCAAGTTCTGAGTCCACTGCTTATCATATCAGATCTCCTGTACAGTCTTCAGTTGGCAAATGGACAAACCCTCTAAATGCAGTCAGAGAAGCTTCTCCAAGAAACATTCCTCTGGAAACAGTCGGTATTCATCATCTTCTTCCACTGGGGCAGTTTTTGCAACTGAAAGTCAAGCAAAATTGCCAAGCAAATTTCCTGGACAAAGGAGATTTGTCAAATTCTTCTGCACAAGTCAGTGAAGAATTGCAGTGACTGGCGCTGTAGAGCCAAACATGCTTTTAACCATGATGGACAGATAGAAAATTGAAAGATGTGATATGCCTCCAAAAATATATGAGTTAGGTGTGCAAAGAGAGGACTGGTGTGGGGTTTACTAATTTGACCACTGCTGGAATTGCAGGGTTTCTAGTAGGTATCCCTAGTACGAAGTGGGGAAAAGTCCTCAATGCTTAAGGCCCAGCAGAAATACAGAGGAGCAACATTCAAAGGGGCACGTGTTTACCTCAGAGTCACAGTGAAGCTGCTTTGGCAAAATATCATGAGTGGGCTAGCCCACTTTCCTTTACATCCACTTCTGTTTCATTCAGTGCTTAAAGCAGAGGTATGAAGATAATGCTTCCTGGGTGAGAAGGAGGAGTCTACTTCACACTAAATGAGGTGTTATGAATAGTGGCCATACATACCGTTTGGCTTATACACAGTTATCACATCTGCACAGCATTTCATAATAGATCACTGGAGCTGTACTGTGATATCTTCAGATGGTTTAGTCCTAGCCTAACCCAGAATTTAGACGTACCAGGTTTAATTCACTTTGCATCAGTTTCCTTAATTTTGACATTTCTAATTTTTGAGGAGTATGCAGTCTTACTAATATGCTGCTCATATTGTATTCACGTACGTATAATTTAGGAAAAGGAGAGGTATATAATACTAGTACGTAATGTTTGTGAATTACTGATTTATGGGCAGAATTAGCCCATCTGCATATCTAGTAATAAAGTCAGATACTTGTATGTATTCTTTATTACAGCTCCATCCAGTAGAAAACCAGGGGACCCTCTGGTTATTTCTGATATCAAGAAAGGAAGCGTTGCTCACAGGTAAGACATTCAAGCTCCCAGGAAGAATCTGTTTCCATTCTGTAGCAAGCCAGACTTCAGTTAAACAGACGCAGCTTGTAAGAGGCTGTGCTTTGTTCTTCTTGTTGTAAAAAGCAGTTGCAAATGAAAATGTATTAAGAAATAATTGTTTTTTAAAATCGATCTTATTTCTATAATAATAATGTTCATACCTTCTAAGATAACTTGCTTTCATATTACTAGAATTTCATGCAAGTTTGTTTGCTTGTTCACAGAACTGGGACTCTTGAACTGGGTGATAAGTTGCTTGCAATAGACAACATTCGACTTGACAATTGCTCCATGGAAGATGCTGTCCAGATCCTTCAGCACTGTGAGGACCTTGTGAAGTTAAAGATCCGCAAAGATGAAGATAATTCCGGTATTAGCAATGCAGATTTCTGTGTATTTTCAGGATTTTCAGAACACGGGGTTATTCCTTTGCATTTAACTTTTAGTGAAATGTTTTTTTCTAAACGTGGCTGATTTATGCTAATGCTAATCAGAAAATGTCACACTAAAAAGAATTTTAATGCTGTATAAAGCTTTGTATTTTACAAGGGCTATATTGCCTGCAGGAACTGCACTGCAAAATGAAGTCTTCCATTTTCTGGAAAGGCAGTTTCCCCTCAGGTGCAGCCACATAAGGTTGATCATTATCTTATCAGCTTATTGAGATTTTTTCTGCTTTTAAGGTTGGGATCATGGTTAGCAAAGCATGGATTCATAGGCCTCAGTTCTCCAGCAGAGTGATGAAGTGCATGCTTTATCCACAAACTTACAAACTTGACTTTAGCATGACTATTCACATGCTCAAAGCAAGTAGTACTTTACACGCTGTGCTGGATGGATGATGGAGGAGCCATGTCTGATCAGTCCAGTGGAAGTAATGGAGCTGCCATCATTTTGCACACCTACATCTATTAATATTCCTGTATCTTCTCCATTATGGATTCCATAAAAGCAGAATTTCTACCTGGAGATAATAAAGCGAATTGTGTTACGCATTCTAGTGGCAAAAGAAGTTAGACAATTATAATTACCATTACTGCTGGGACTTATATTACAATGTTATTCAAAAGCAGGAACTGTAAATACACTTGTCTTAAGCTCTATACAATCTCATAGCAATAAGGCACAGCCTACCCCACTTTATTATTTAAAATAAAGCGCAGCTGTTGAAACAGCATTTAGAATTGCACTAGAATGCTCTGTTCCTTTAACTGCTTTTGAAAGGAAACAGTATCTTCTCGGTATGATCTGTACAAAGCAAAAGAAGACAGATTGAAAGGCAATTGTGCAAATTGGCTTACAGAAGTGCACTTTGATCCAGCAAAGTGAACAACCGCTGCATGGCAGGTTATTGTGGTTAGGTCCCTGCAGGCAGTGAGGTGGGATTTGTTATTCGTAGTTAGTTGGTCCACCTTGGACAGAGGCTGGCCAAACTGGCCATGGACTGTACATCCAAAGGGACACCTGACTGACAGTTGCTCTGCAAAACTGAGCAAACCAGGTATGTTAGGAAGAGCAAGCTGCAACTTCACTTGGCAGAAGATTGACAGGAAGAATGCCTGTAGAAGGGAGTTTGAGTTTTCCCCTCACAAGAATGAGATTAAGATTTAAACTATTTTAATTTCTCACGAGATGGTTTTTTGAGGAGGGGAAGGCAGGGAGCGGGGCTTCTGCCTCCTTAGGTTCTCTTTTCCATGCTGTCTTTCAAACTCCTCCTTTTCATAAATATTTCTAGCTTCTGGCTCTTCTTTCTGCTGCTTTTCCTTCCTCTGCTGTCCCTCCAACTCCTCCTCCCTTCTCCAGACAGTTGTATGTGTCTCAGAGCTGTGTTCCTCAGAGCCAGCCGTGCAGGTGAGACGAACAGCAGGGTACATGTCATGTGCTCCCCCAGACCTTGCTCTTCTTTGCCCTTTTGTCTGTATGGATCAGATGTTACTCTGAAGAGCAAGGCAGCAGTGGACAGGGCAGAGGTGCTGCAGCACAGAGGATCCACTTTCATTAAATGTGGTTTCCAAGAACTATCCACAATTACATACAAGAAGAGAAAGAAGGAAAATCTCAAAAACATGAGACCCAAACCCATGGTAATTTGATTGTATTTCCTCCCCAGATGGAAGTATGTTTTCAGCAGTTTTTATCTTCTCTTTTTTTTTTCCCCCACCAGATTCCCAAACTGAGACAAATTGAATTTCCTGATTAACCTAATGTTTTGAATATCAGATCTCTCTGCTTTCATGGCAAAACTGGCCTTCATTGTTAATTCAGGCCATGTGCATGCAATGTTCTTGGATAGCTTGTATTTGTGCTGCCTGAAAAGAGCACTGAAGAGAGCAGTGTAGCAATTTCACATTTGTTGCATTCTGCCATTAATTTTAATAACTATGGCTAACCAGAAGACAGACATAATGGACCGGTCTCCTTTCCAGTCATTCATTAAGATCTATAAACTTCCAACTCTCATGTGGCAGGGCTGCTCTATGATTAATAACTTCTTATTCACTCACTGTTGATAGCAGAGAAACTTCAACCCTTAGCAAATACTGGCTATTACATTTTTAATTAGCTTGATGGATTACTTTTCATCCTTCAGGTGAAGCTTTGCATCATGTCAGTGCCACACCTGTGTAAGCATCATCAGCGTTAGATCCCAGAGGTTTTGTTGGTGCTCCATACATGCCTTAACAAGCAAGCAAGAGCTGCCACTCTTCTGCTGTGCAATGGCAGCTTACAGCACTGTATGCCAGCCAGAGGCTTCCAGTGGGGTCTTGGGAGTTGGGCAGTTATGGAAAGAGCATGTCAGATAAGGCGTCCTTGACGTGAACTGTGCCAAAGCACTACTGATAGTGCCCCAATTAGGAATACAAGGCCAACACTAGGCATGAAAATCCCAGAATTCTTTGCTGAATAAACACACTAATTCTTCTCACCTTTGGTTATATATGTGTACCATTTTCTTTACTGTGGATAGCAAGGGAGAAACAGGAGGGAGCTGAAGTGGTGGGAAGTTAAAGGCCTACATTTTCTGCAAACTGGGGAGAAACAAAGTTGCCCCAAAGATAGTAATGTTTCTCCAGCTCTGCTTAAGTACCATGCTCAGCATTAGAAGAAAGCAGCTCTGAACCTTTGCTAGTGATGCAGGTATCTCTTTTGAAGTTTTTCTGTCTACAGGAACAGGAATGGGGACATTTGAATTCTCTGACTTGTCTCACGTTAGTTCTAGTAACATGTACGGGTGTGCGCCCTAGACATTCTCCACACTCACTGAGCCCTTCAAAATGTCATTACCCACAGATCGAGGGAAGGTTGCCCACCAGGCCAGTCATCCTGGCTGAATACCAATATCATAAGATGGGCAAGGGAGCATTTGTTATTTTGATCTGAAGAGAAATCTGGCATTTGAGATTTTAAAATGTCCCTTCCCAGCCCAATGATAGCACAGTTGATTGCTCTCCTGATGTGTATTTCTTGATAATATTTAAAGAGCACTGTGTAAGTATAGGAGCCTTTCTTGTTGCTGCAACGCCCGTTGGGTATTGTTTAAGAAAAACACATTGGATTTAAGCTTACCCAGTGATGAATTTTTCCCCATTTCCGATGATTGGTTGGTGAGATAAAAGTTACAAAATACTGCTAATTACTTCATCCAATATAGTGAAATAAAATCTAATGGAGTTACTATTCAACTTAATTTATGATTCAGAGTTCAGAAGCTATTTCTGCTTCTGTTACAAAAGCTTAAAGCTTGTCCATCAAAAACATTTGAATTTGAATTATCTTTGATCTGCTAATTACCTTCCATTCAGTTCAAGAAACAGGTGAGTACCAGTATTTATACAATAGTATAATTTGCCTCCTGGCAAATGTGGCCAGCAGCCTCCTGGACTGCATCAGGCAGAGCACTGCCAGCAGGTAAGGGAGGTGATCCTTCCCCTCTGCTCATCCCTGGTGAGACACACCTGGAGTGCTGGGTCCAGACCTTGGCTCCCCAGTGCAAGAGAGACATGGACATAGTGGAGCAGGTCCAGTGAAGGGCCACAGAGATGACGAAGGAACAGAAACACCTCTCCTATGAGACAAAGCGGGGTAAACTGGGACTGTTCAGCCTGGAGAAGAGAAGGCTCAGAGAAGACTTTTATCAATTTGTATAAATGTCTGAAGGGAGGTTGTAAAGGAGATGGAGCCAGGCTGTCTTCAGTGGTGCTGTAACAGAACAAGAGGCAATGGACACAAACTGAAACACAGAAAGTTCTGTCCGAGCATCAGGAAGCACTTTTTTACTTATGAGGGTGACAGGGCACTGAAACAGATTGCCCAGGAAGGCTGTGGAGTCTCCTTCCTTGGAGATGCTCAAAAACCATCGGGACACAGTCCTTGGCAACCTACTGTAGGTGGCCATGCTTGGAATGGGGGGTTAAACCAGATGACCTCCTGGAGGTCCCTTTCAACCTCAAACTGTAATTCTGTAACAAAATAGCCTGAAGTTATATTTTAATAGGAAAGAAGATATAATTTTAAATGGAGTAAAATTTAGTCTTAATAGAATGAGGAGCATTTTTCAATTGACTTCAGTGTAATCAGGTTTTGGCAATAAAAGAAGAAATTGCACAAGAGAGAATATTTTTTTCCAAAATAATCCAGTAGAATATGATTAAGAAGTGTATCTGAAATGTAATCCTTTGAAAATGCTGTCTGATTACCAGTCACTAGACTGAATGTGCTATTTTTTTCATTCCCTCTTTCATAAGAAACCAATTGCATCCCCTTTGCATTTATTACAGATGAACAGGAGAGCTCTGGAGCAATTATTTATACCGTTGAGCTCAAGCGCTATGGTGGGCCTCTTGGAATTACAATCTCTGGTACTGAAGAGCCTTTTGATCCCATAATCATTTCCAGCCTTACAAAAGGAGGATTAGCTGAAAGGTAAATTGGAATGTAAATTATTTTAAAATGCTCTTTTTTGCAAGGTAAAGATTTATTTTGTTCACCTGCAGATGCTAATTTTCATGATTTAGCAATTTATATTTTCACAGTTCTCTAAATCTGAGTTTATCATCTTTTTACTGATGTTTTTTGATCATTGCCAAGTTCAGGAGCATGAGCAATATCTTAACAGGATGTTCTTGCACATACTATACAAGACAGAGCAGAGGATTGTGGTCCTTATTATAAATCACCTATAGTAAAGACTAGTCAATCAGACTGCTCAGTCACAGGAACATTTTAGCAGCCATTTAAAAGCAATAGCACTGTGCGGCACAACAGATGAAGAAAGCACTTTGTGTGTCTACATTTATCTGAACTTACCATATACTTATATGCTACTTACCATATACTCACCGTGCATCTGTAGGTGCACTTACATACACCATAGCAAGCATTATCTAAGGATAATACTTGAATCATACTTCAGCATTTCTCATCATGGTAAGTGATGAATAGAGAAAAATGAAAATGCTAAGGTTTTCCATTGCCTGTTACTTCTAAGATGAGTAGAGTCATTGCAACTGGTACCTTTGGTGGTGGATTCAGAGAGAGCTTATAACACACAAAACATGACACTGTGCAGAGCCAGAACAAACAGTGCATTTGCACAAAGAGAATTTATTTTCTTCTCTTGATATGATCCATCCTGAAAACCGTGTTGGTGAAACAGCTGTTACTTGCTCACAGTGCCATTATCTCTTACATTGTGAGGCTTCTAGAAACTTGACTCATTTCAGAACTAAACTGCACTGTCTGGGATTGCTCTTAAGCAGGTGGGCTGCAATGAATATCATCCACAGGTGATTAACTCAACTGCTGCAGTAACACAGAAATCCACACCTCCATGCCTCAGCTCTGCTATTGTCACTACAACAAAGGCGACTTGCTTTAAGCATTTCTAACAAAAGAGTTGCTCTGTAACACAGCTATAAAAGCAAGATGAAAGAGAGATGAGTCCTTCATGCTCCAAATATGCAAAGAAATTGTCTTTGTTGCTTCTTATGCTCTCTTCTCTCTCTTGTTGTAGGACTGGCGCAATTCACATAGGAGACAGAATCCTAGCAATAAATAGTAGCAGTCTGAAAGGAAAACCTCTGAGTGAAGCCATTCATTTATTACAGATGGCAGGAGAAACCGTCACCTTGAAAATCAAGAAGCAGACAGATGGTGAGTATGGCCAAGAGTAGCATCAGTGGTCATGTGTGTGTTGTTACAGATTAACAAGCATTTAGGCCATCCCTGGAAAAATGTCGTGTCGGTTGTAAAAAGCGTTTTCTTAGAACTGCAGTGAAGCAATGACCGCACTACCCCCGCTTTTTCTTTATAATCCTATTCAGCTACCAGTCCCAAGAAATATTCTGTCCCTGTGGGTCACATAAGTGAATTGAGTGATGCTGAAGATGAAACCTCTGCTGCACAGAAATCTGGCAAACTCTCAGACATCTATTCCACTACAGTCCCAAGTGTTGACAGCGCAGTAGAGTCGTGGGATGGCTCTGGTATTGATACCAGCTTTGGAAATCAAGGTACTATCACAAATGCAATCAAGATTTAAAGTAGAAATTATTGCCTTCATGGTTGACCTTCCTTTGCCTTGAAAAGAAGTTTATCTGTACCAACTTTAAACCTCATACCTTGTAATATACCAGTGTCTCATAATGACCACACACCTCGCCAGGCAGCATGATTTCTTACACTTGGCTGGCCTCAGATTCATTCTTTCATGACAACAGGATGTGTTATGAAGCACTTATCAATACATTAACAGGCTTTTGTTAGCTTTACTGACATCTGAATAGCCTGGTTCACAGCTCATCCACAACTAAATGAGTTTATCCTTCAGATAGGGATCAATGCAAGGCACAGAATGCTCTGAAGATGTTCATTAATTTGATGCCCATATGCAGTAATTTTTAACTGACAACAGATTTCTTACAAACTGCTGACAGGGGGATGTTAAGCATTGCTTATGATTTGTAAATCTTTTGCTTCTTCCACATTCCTGCAGCATTAACATCTAACTTTCAGCTCTCAAAAACAATCATTCTATTTAAAGACATGATTGTCCTTAACAATAAATTTTCTACTTCTGCATCACTATTGTTTTATATAGGATTTTCAAATAATCTCCTTTTAATTTGTAAGACATTTGTTTAGGCAGTGAGGGATACAGACATCTCGTAATATTCTAGATTACAAGAAAAATAACTTCACACAGCTTCAGTGTTTAATTTTCTTTAAAATGTTTATATCCATAGCAAAGCAGGTATCTGGACAGGTAGATCCTCACCTCAAGCAATTTTCACTCACTCATGCTGGTTGTGTGCATTCTTTTCAGTTTTAGTTCTCTATTTCTTGCTGTTGCTTTCCAGGAGCGAGGGTAGTAGCTCATGGGCAGCTGTTTTGTACCCTCACATAGAGAACTGAAATCGAGCTCTGCCCAACGGGTATTCCATATAAACTGAAGTTCTGTGCTGATTACTTTCATTGCTATTCCCTAATGTTCCTGTTCCGGGATAACACTGGTGGTTTCTTCTGGAGAGGAGAACATTTATGTAGTACTCCATGTACTGGGCTGTATTCCCCCTGTATAATTTGTATTTCACTGGAGTTAGAGTTGGGATAAATTTGTCTTTTTTCTGTTTTTAACTGTTTTGGTCATTTTGTCAAAATAAACCATGTTAGATTTTCTTCTGATATTTTTAAGTTTTAAGGACAAGTATTGCTGAACAAGTGCCAAAATGATAGTTCTCATATCCTGTGTGAATTGATGATACTTGGAGCAAATTGTTCAACTCTGGAGAGGATTGAGGCCCAGACTACTTTTCAAAGTCCTGATGATTCAGATGCCAAGCCAAAACCGAACCAGTATCTCAAAGGAGATATTTTTCTAACTGCCTTGAAAAAATCAGCCCAGACTTGGCTGGATACGTGGCACTTCTGTTAAACAGCCCGAGTGTAATCAGATGTGCGCCTTATCCCTTGCTGTGGCACTAATGTGACCCACATTTCTATTAAAGTTCATTCTGTCTTGACCTGTCAAGTTGAGTTTGGCTTCTCTCCAAACCTTTCTTGGCACAAGAACAGGCTAAGCAAATTGAGGAGTTTGGGGAATGTTTCTGGAGCACTAGATAATGCTTCATCCTATTAGTTACTAATTTAATGCTGATGAGCAGTCTTTTCTCTCCTTGAATTGCTACCCCATTTTGTACCTTTGTCTAATGTGTCTGACTTGCTGATTTGGAGCCTTCCACACACAGCAGTCACATTTTCACAAACCCTTCCTAGAATCTGGCAGTATGTTAATGTCTCCCAATTACCTGGAAAATGCACACAGCTGCCTGGTTACGTGGGATTTGAGAGAGACAGGTCTAGACTGATTTATGGAAGCAAATTGCCGTCTTTAGAGAGGTGACAGCAGTGATATTTGTTAGTCATGAACAAAATAGAACTTCCTAATCCAATGTGCACATCAGAAAATGCCAACTATAGAGCTAGAAAAGGAGTATGTCAAGATGAAATACATATATGGCAGCTCTACCATAACACATTTTGCTTGCCAGGTCAGCATCAGCTTGTGACAAGTCAATGCATGCATTCTTCTTGATACATCACTTGGAAGCCAGGCTTACCTAAAAGATTCAGGAGAAAGCAAAATGGTGCTGGAAACTCTGTATATGTATTTAAAAGCATTAATGCCTCTGCCTGTCTACCTGCCTACATAAATGTGCAACAAGCCACATAACAGCTCCTTTCTCCTACAAGCAACCTTGAGTATCAGTTCTGTAGCCCCATCATAGAAGGCCACCAAATTGGTCAGGCAGGATTTCCCCTTAATGAAGCCATGCTGGC
>JANHGB010073165.1:0-17289 GCA_026283785.1 Coracopsis vasa
TGGCAGCATGTTGAGCGCTCGGGCGGCATCGAGCGCGGCGCTGCCGCGGTGGTGCCGGGCCCTGCGCAGTTCCGCCGCCCTGGGCGGCTCCAGGAACCTACTGTGGAAAATGCTCCGGAAAAAGAAGTAGGTGCGGGAGGCGCTGGCCAAGCAGCGGGGCTTCCCGCCGGGCTGGGCCTTGCTGCGGGGTGAGCGGCCGCAGCACAGCGGGCTGCTGGGCCTGCCCTGCCTCCGCCGGTGCGGGCAGGCGGTGCTGCCGGTGTTGTTGCGGCCTGGCAAGCGAGCACAGGGCCGCTGCTCTAGATACTGGGAAGAAGTTCTTCCATGTGAACGTAGTGAGGCCCTGGCACAGGTTGCCCAGGGAAGCCGTGGCTGCCCCATCCCTGGCAGTGTTCAAGACCAGGTTGGACAGGGCTTGGAGCAAGCTGGTCTGGTGGAAGGTGTCCCTGCCCGTGGCAGGGGTTGGAACTGGGGTTGGAACTGGATGAGCTTTAAGGTCCCTTCCAACCTAAACCAGCCTGTGATTCTTTTTCGCACTTCTGCATGCAGCTTCAGCCGCAGATAAGGGAGCATTGCTCCCTGCACCCTACCGTAGTATACCTGTTGTGGGGAAAACTACTTGTGGGCATGAAAACCTGTGTGTTGTCATATGCCTTCAGGCGGGTGGCATTTTAATTACACAGGAAACCCTTTGTTTTCCTGGGCTGCTGAAAGATAAGGCTGATTTCCTTTCCTTTTCCCAAAAGAAAGAAGTTTTGGTATGACAGCCCTACCCTGGGATCTAAAATGGTAAGTGCAAACTTTTAAGGTGCTGTGTTTGTCTGTGCCAGGAAGAACAAGCTTGTGCTTCTGCCATTGTGTCTGACTTTGGGAAAAACATTTTCTGGTGGAAACAGCAAAATTCTGTGATGAACACTAAGGGCTCCAGTTTCAGTATGACATGCCAGGATAGCTGTTGAGATAAGCCATTCAGCTCCCCATGGCTTTTTCTTCTTCCGTGCTGATCTTTCATTCACACCAGAGCCAATGCTGTGTTAGAATCATAGCATCAGTTACATTACAAAAGACCTTTAAGGTCACCAAGTCCAACCGTTGACCTCATACTGCTAAGTCTACCACTAAACCATGTCCCTAAGCACCTTGCACACTCTTGAGCCTACAGCAGAGAACTGATCCAGATTAAAACTTCTGTATACCAGCTTAGTTTTACTTTTATGGAAACCAAGTTTTTATGTCTGTTTTTCAAACAGGCACTGCTTTTCAAGTTCATGCATGCTCTATTTTAGAAAAAGGATTTATTGACCTGTGTAACTAGCTACAAAAAAACCTAAAAGAAACTAAGCAGCCTTGACTGTAATACATGAAGGTCAAAGATTTTGTGAAAAGAAATATTCTTTATTGAAACATGTGATACATAAGACCTATATAAGACCATCACACTTGCAGTAATGGCATTCTAAGAGCATACTTAATAAAGTGTAAAAAACTGTATGTTAAATGCTTAATACAAATACAAGTTTGTAACTACAGATTAATGTGTTGTGGTTTTGTTGTGTTTTAAAGATGTATAAACCAACCACGCTGGCCTCCATAATGAAAGTTGACCAGGTAAAAACTAGGAAAGAAGATAACATACGCTTCAGAGTCTTGAATGGTCTTATTCATAAAGCTGTGGCAGAGATGATGGCTACCTGTGAAGTTAATCAAGAACTTTATGATCTTAAGCTGGAAATCTGCAAGGCAAGTGCCAAAGCTTCAACTTGTTTTGAGCAGCTCTGACTACACCTTAAAGTTGGCATGGCGGGCCAAAGGAGCTCCTCTGGGTGTTGTGATGCATGCAGGAGTTCTACTGCATTGCTTTTGATGTGGCAGAGCACAGCAAGATGAGGCTCTGGATTCATCTTGCAGACTAGGAGAACTTTGCAATTGTTGCACCTGGCTTAGTAGACCTTTGCCACTATAATGCAAATGCAGCTAAGGCCAACTAAATAGTGATTCTCTTAGTATGACTTTTTGTTTTCTGTTACTCAGATATGTAGTATTTGCCTTGCCCTTTCTGAAAGAGGAGCCTGGTTTTGCCAATATAAGTGTATCTTTCCCAGAGTCTTTTTTGTGCAGCTATGTGAAAGTTGATACCTCCTTGTGTTCCTCATCAGCATCACTATACAGGCAGAAGACCTAAGTGAGGCATGAGCTTCCTTCAGAAAAAAAGACAAGCCTAATAAAATGGCATTGGCAAGCAAGGTTCAAGAAAGAGTTAGAATTTGTACCTAATTGTAGCTAGTGTTATCATAATTCATGGGTTTGAAAGGGACGTAAAAGCGCAAAAGTAAAATTCAGGAACTAAGTCAGTTTCCACATCCTTGTTCATTGTAGGTTTGGGTTTTGTTTTTTTTTCCATTTGCAGTTTTATTAAGTTTACCTGTGTTTGGCTTAAAAGCTTGATGGACTTAGAAGCATGGAAAAACAAATTGCACCTCATAGCTGTATCTGTGACAAGGGTTTTGTAAGTTATTATTGAAGTTGATGTTTCTGCCAGCTGAATTCATTCTGTCTTCAAGCATGTGATTAAAATTACCTGGGCAAGGTGAATGTGTGCAGTGTCCTTCATATAGTACTTCTCTCTCTCCCGGGCTTTGAGGATTGCCTGTCTAACTTGGATGGTATGTCTGCACCTAAAAATACTGGCTGGTGAAGGCAAGCCACAGCACTTTCATTGCTGTAAATTAAACAACTTATAACACAAGAGATGGAAAGAAACAGCCTTCTTTCAAATATAGTGCAGATTTTATTGTAACTGTGTAGTGCTTAGGAAAAGTTTGTGCTACACTGGGATGTGGCTGAAACTCAATTTATTTATTCTAGAGCTTGATTTATTCTAGAGCTGATGCACAACATCCTTGTCTCTAAATTGGAGAGACATCAATTTGATAGATGGACCACTCGGTGGATAAAGAACTGTCTGGATGGCTGCACACAAAGAGTTGTGGTCAACAGCTCAGTGTCCAGTTGGAAAACAGTAATGAGTGGTGTCCCTCAGGGATTGGTGTTGGGACCGGTCTCGTTCGACATCTTTGTCGGCGACATGGACAGTGGGATTGAGTGCGCCCTCAGCAGGTTTGCTGATGACACCAAGCTGTGTGATTCAGTTGATACGCTGATAAGATGATCTTAAGGTCCTTTCCAGCCCTAACTATTTTATGATTCTATGATTCTGGTCTGATATCACTACTTCCATTATCAAAAGAAATAGAATCTTAGAGTCATAGAATAGAAGGTACCTTAAGATCATCTAGTTCCAATCCCCTGCTATGGGCAGGGACACCTCACACTAAACCATGTCATCCAAGCCTCTGTCCAACCTGGCCTTGAACACTGCCAGGGATGGAGCATTTACCACTTCCTTGGGCAACTCATTCCAGTGCCTCACCACCCTCACAGTAAAGAGCTTCTTCCTTATATCTAATCTAAACTTCCCCTGTTTAAACCCATTTCTGCAATCTATCAGAATTTACTTTTTTTCCATATGAAAAGTTAAAATTACATAATAGTAACAGATAAGAATCATGCTTCAAGCCTGATGCATCAAACTTTTATCCACTTGATAACACTGTTCGTGGTGATGAAGAAATGGCTTGTGTTAGATGGGATTGTTTGTGTGCTTACATTAGACTCAGTGTGGGAGATAGGGAGGTTGATCCTGCAGTAGAAACAGCTGGTTAATGATCATGGTGGTGTTTTTTTTCATAAGTGGTGGGTTTCCCAAGGGAGGAACTATTTGGTGGTAATAAAAATCAGTATCTAGTTTGGTTTTTGGGGACAGTCCATCCGCTCTAGGAAAGAGTAGCACTGTCAATAGCAGACTGTGATGCAGTTTTCATTTCTGGGAATACTCTGATGGCATTGTCTTTTTCTGGTGATGTTATGTGGATACCTATTTGTTTGAAGCCCTGGTTTCTGGACTAGATGACCTCTGAACTGTGCCTTCCAATGGGTAGTTTATGCTTTCTTCTCTCTCTTCCTTGGCTCCTTCCCTTGGTTGAGCCAGATAGGATGTTAGAAGTTTGCTAAGTGTACTGTCATAGTGAGAACCTGTTTTGTAGGACACCGCTAGATGCGATGAATGACAGTTTCAGAAATCTTTCAGAATCCAATTTGTGCTTCACAAGTTTATTCTTCAGGAAGATCTTACATGTGCTTTGGCCCCTGCACACCATGCATTTTCAATTGCATGTATGACATGTATGAATATTATCTGTTAGTGAGCTAGAGTTTTAGGCACTGGAGGTTGCCATCAGGCTTTAGGGCTGGAGAGACACTTACATTACAGTGGCATGGAGGGTCCTCTTTCTATCAATATCAAAACCAAATTATGAGTGACAACAAACCAGGTCCTTCTTTAGCAGAAATGTACACTTTCAACTGTATTCCAAAACATTGTGATTCTGGACAATTTGTGATTGTAACACTGTCATGGTGAAGAAATGGAGCACTGTCAGTAACATATAAGTGTTGGCAGACTTGTCTGCTTAATTTCAGTTGAAGGGGAGGTTAGGCAGTGACTTCCCTAAATAAAAAAGTCCTTTCAGGTACTGAATGTAAGTCTTACTTGGTGTTAAACTCTTAAAGGCACCATATAATTATGGTTCTTAAGAGCAGAGATAGAAGAAGAGATTCTCCTAACAATTTACATATTCAGTTTGGATCACTGTATGCTTATTCATGAATTAAAGACTTTGTTGTATAGGGAGTGTGTGTATACATATAATTTTAAAGAAACATTTGTGGTTTTGCAGGTGTCACTGGCATCAAACTTTTCAGCCTGTCGTGTGTACTGGAATCCTACTGCTACTATGGAGAAAGAAAGTTATGTTGAAAGTGTACTGCAGAAGAGTGCTCCACGTATACGGTACTGCTATGGGGTAAACAGGTCACTTCATAAATTCATAGCCATGTACTACACCATTTCTTGAGTATTTCTAAAAATCTGTATCTGACCTGTTAGGATGCTTTAGATTTTTAGATATTGAGTCAGAGCATCTGTTGTGAGATGCCTCACAGGAAAGGATGGCTGTGTCACACCAGCTGTGTATTCTGCTGGAGCACAGCTGGCTTATTTGGCTTCTGTGCTTTCCTAGGATTGGACTGGGCTGAGCTGAAAGAAAGAAGAGTCTGGATGAAGTTTTACTTCATTGTACTAGTGATGGTGGGCTGGATGTGCTGTACATGACAGTAGGCCAGAACATGATGTTACTCAAGGGGACTGGCAATTTCAACAAATAATTCCTTATAGATTCACTGGGCAATTCCGATCGCTAGGGACAATTTGGACCTCCAGAAGGGACATTACAGAAATTATTTACAGTACTGATACCAGAAAATAAATTATGGGATGCTGCCATGTATTGTGCTGCTTTTACCCATTTTTGACAGAGGGTCCATTGGGTTTTCAGGATATCAGAGAGATATTTATTTCTCCCTCTTTCCTTGGCTTACCCTGTGCTGTACAGTCAAACTGTTGGAGGATCAGGACTTCATTCAGTGGGGGAGGTGGCATTGAAGCATACTTGTAGAGCCATTTCCTTACCCCCTGTTTCCCTAGGCTGTATAATTCCTGCTGCAGCACAATATCTTTTCTACTCCCAACACCTTCCACTTTTTGAGAAGGAATGTTGCTGGCTGGGAAGAAGACAAGGGAAGCCCTTGTCAGTCCTTCCTGCATCTAGCATGTAGGACTAGTTGTCTTGCCCTGCTGTGAGGTCTTTATCCCCCACTGCTCTTACCCCTACAGTGGGGATAAGAAAGCCAAATGAAGTGGGAGAAGACCTGTGCCAGCCTGTGCATATAGGAGACAAATCTATCATCAATACTCAGTGGAATCTGCAGCTAGTAGTTTTTATATATTATACATTCAGAGTTGGGATTCTGCAGTGATGTATCGCGTAGCACTAACCTGAATTGATAACCATCAGACTGTAGGTTTTGCAAACCATATACTTAAATTTGCAGTACTCTGGGATTAAAGTATTTTACCTGTCCTGGAGTTGCTGTTCTGTTACTTATACTGGTGAATGCTTTATTTTTGCCAGGTATCTTCTGAAGAGTCAGCAGATTTTAGGAAATATACCCCCAATAATATTTGTAAAAGACAAAGAAGCTGCAGCTGTAAGAGAGGTAATTGTAATATTTGACTG
Source organism: Coracopsis vasa (assembly GCA_026283785.1). NCBI lineage: Eukaryota > Metazoa > Chordata > Aves > Psittaciformes > Psittacidae > Coracopsis > Coracopsis vasa. The sequence continues at coordinate 6,195 of JANHGB010073165.1, forward strand.
AATGTACAACTATAATGATATGCAAACATGGTGACTTAGCATGCCATAATGCTTAGGAATATGGAGAGAGCTGATCGTTCGGTTGTTTTACCAGTCTACATTAAAAAGCAGTCTTTGTCTGTATGCTTTCTTCTTCACATTCCAAAGCATTTTAGCAAAGAATCTTGAGTAAGAGTGGTGCTTATTTAGAATGTAAAAGCACCCTTGTAGCTATTGCCTCGTGAACACTTTTTGATGCTAGTATAAAAAATTCTGAAGTGAAGTTTTCAGAGAAGCTTGTAGGCCAGATCATCAGGCCAGTAAAGAAATCTTAAAAAATGAAATTACAATTTTAAGGAACAGTATAAGGTAGGCAGTTGTTTTTTGCCTTGTATAGATGATTATAGGATCAGTTTTAAAGAGCTGTCTTCCACGTTTTAAATGTTACGTGTTTTTAAAATTCCACTGAATGTAATCAGTGATTTTTAATTTTTCTTTACCCCAACTAGCGAAGTGCAGATCTTTGCACAGAGGATGTAAACTCACTCATACTACTTTTTTTTTTTCTTCCACTTTTAAAATTATCTTTAATGTTTCACATTTTCTGTCAAGCTGTTGATAGTTTTAACTAGTTGAAATATTGCTAGAATAATGATGTTTTCTAGGAACTGGCTGTCATTAGGAGTGTGAAGTGAGATCTCTGAAATAGAGAAATCTCCAGAAGAGAAAGATGACACCAATGAGTAGAATGGTAGAAATTCTGCTCTACCAATGAGTAGAATTTCATCAAAAATGTCTTCTCGAGCTGTTGAAGTGAATGGAAAGAACATTAGTTGAAAAGAGCGTGTTCACATTTTTGTGCCCTGAAGCGCCTTATTCTTAGATGTGTTACTATTACAACCAATTACTGTTAGTGACTTACAGGCTCATGCAGCGTCTATTTGCGAAGCTGGAAGGGATAATAAGAGCTTCAGACTATCTGGAAATGCAGTGAGCTGTTTGAAGTTTCTGTAGTCAGAAAAATTCTGAGTTTCATGCCAATGTACTGATCTACAATGCAAATGCTTTCCACCTGAATTAGTATCAACAGAGAGCACAAGAACAGAAATGAAATAAACAGTTTTGAAAGCTGTTTATATTCATTCTTATGCTCCCCATAATCAAAAAAGAAATTATACACAGGTAATGAGTGATTATAGAAGCGCTTTGTCATTACAATTACCCTGTTACTAACATATGTAGATGGAAGTACAAATATGTACTCCTGCAGGTCCTGCCTTTCAGTTCTGTTGCTGTGGGGCCTATTCCATTAATCACTGTTTCTCAAGCTTTGTTAAATAACCACTTACACTTTTTGAAGAGTTTTGAAGAAAACCCGTGGACTGCCTTACCTTCAAGTTCACTGCATGGGCTTCAAGAAAATTAACCACGTAAGACAAGTAAAAATCCTCCTTGCATAAGCTCTGTCAGTGAATGGCACTGGGAAGCACTTAGACGGACCATCTTTTCACACTTCGCAGAGCATCAGATTTATGTAATCCACAGATTTGAATAACAGTGCTTGAAATAATGTAGCTGAACCTGATTTTTAAGTATTGGAAGATACGGAAGGACCATGCAATTCAACTCCTAGTATAATACGCTCAATTAGAAAGGAAGTAATGTAAGGAAAAGTGCAAGTAAAAATTTCGAATGGGATAAAATTTTCACAATTAGCTACAGTCTCTAAGCACTGAATATACTAGATTTGTAGCATTTACTGGTTAGTTGCCATGTTAAAAGGTAGTTGGGAACTCAGTATTTACAGGTAACAGAAGTACAGATTTGCAGAAAGGGGGAAGATGTGAAAAGAGTCTTAGTGTAAGGATGTTATGAAAAAGAATTCCAAGACTGAAGTAAGACCAAATTAAAAAAAAAAAAAAAATAATAGGAACGTCACACAATCCCCAGCCAACTGTTAAGAAAGTACGTAAGGCGAAAACTTCGTAGGAATCCCTGAATCAGTGACGCTATTTGACAACAAATTTCCTAGGCAAGAAATGTAAGAGGTTCCATTGAAATGGAGGAAAATACTGTTTTGGAATGAACAATATTCCAAACATGGAAAATAAAATATTTGCTGTTAGATATTTGTCTGTTTCTTGTGTAGGTGTGAACAAAGTAAATTTGGTACAGGACTTTTCATATATATTGTTTTCATGTGTTTACAGATTGAGGAATTGTTATCAATTGCTGATTTTGGACCTCCAGAAGCAGAAGAAACATTATCTCAGAATGATTCTAGGTGGGTTTTTTTAAAATCGGAATTGTACAAGTATCTGTTTTCATCTCTGTTGGCCAACTTAGACTGGATATTATTTGACAGGACAGAAAGTATATTTTAATTAGATGTGTACATCAGAGTTCAGCAACTGGTGTTATGAGGAAACAGAATGTAGAAGAGAGTGCCTTTTTGGAAGACCTTACTGAAAAGGCATCTTAGCTTTTAAAGAGATCAGTTAGGTCCTTTTATTAACAGAAAAGGCTACAGAATAGCCTAGGACAAAACTAATATGTAATTATCCCAGAAATTAAATGTAGAGGATGACATTTAATTTTGTGGCTTTAGCTTTCTTTACCAAAGTTACACCCATTAATTAAAATGAAGGGAAAATATTTCTTACCTCATATGCTCAGGTTTACGTTCATATTTTAGTGCAGACACATTTTCATAGGTTATTTTGTGATTGATTCTTGTGCATAGGTACCTTGCTGCAGAACACAGGGTTGCAAATATGGAAAGGGAAAGTCTATTTTCTCGTATATAAGCGGACCTCTGTTAAGCTGTGGAGAATGACTAAATTGTTACAGCATACTGTATATGCTTTCAGAGGCAAGTAACCCATGAGGTGATAACAGAACACAGTCTTAGAAATCACCTGTGTTTGTTGTCTATACTCTGAGTGACATAGTCATCAGATCTATTACTTCAGACCCATAACTTGTTCTGGTATTAGTATCTTTACTTTTATAAGGGAAGTATTTTTAGAATTTGTAAGGATTCAACACTTGATATGTTTTTGATAATTAAATTAAAAAAAAAAAAAGCTTTGCAGCAGTACTACTTGTTTCTTGCTGGTAATTTTCTTATGAGGATAAAAGCTATACGTTTACCAGTACTCTTCTCCTTGGCTGCTTTTTTCTGGTATAAAATTGATTTGTTATACATGCCTTACAAGTTTACTGACAAATCTTTCTATGTTAACAATAAGTAAGCTAATTTAGCATTCTTGTGTGAGAGGTTTTTGGCTATTGAGGGATAAGGCTGAACAATCTATTAGAATGATGATTCTGTGGACTGGATGCTCTTGAAGACAGCAGCCCACAGTCTGTTGGTGGAAATGCCTTTTGTGACTTAACATCTCACAGGACAGTTGGTTCATCAGGTGCAAATCACAAGGAGCTTCTTGGGAGGAATCATTGTTGTGGCAGACTTGCCCACAGGGCACTGCCATCTTCCTCTCTTTGTGTCTTATGTAAATACTTAAATCCATACTTAATGCTTAAGCATTAGTACTTAATGCTTAAGGTGCTACATGCTGTCATTCATACATCTGTCTGATGTGTTCAGGCTCAGGCTGCTCATTCTCACTTTTTGGAATAGCTCTGAGAAGTCTTAACTTCCTTGGGGCTTCCAGGTCCAGCGCTCATTGTGTTATCTATGCACACCTTTTCCCAGAAACAAGCAGTTTCATCTGGAATGTAGTTGCTTTATTGGCTTCCTTCCATTAAATCTGTTGACATGCTGAAAGGCTTACATGCAGCCTGTCCTTGGACACACAGTATGGTGGTATCTTTTCCTTCTTAGTGTAGGAAGGACAATGCTGAACACAGTGCATTAATAAAGTAAAACTGAAAACTCCCAGTTATTTCTGTGTTACTGAAGTTGTCACAATTGCACTGTCCCTTAAAATACACATGGGGTGGGGAAAACCCCACAACATTTGTTTTCCTTTCCACAGTAAACTGTTCTCTTCAGCAACTGAATCTTCAGATCCACCCATGCGGTCTAATCTTTTTGGTATTGATCATGAACTGCTGAATAAGCAGATAATGAACTACAAAAGACTGAAAGTGTCAAGAGATATAGAAAGCATTGCCTGGACAGAAGAGCAGGAGCAGCAGCTTTCTAAGATTCGAAAGAAAATGAAAAAGAAAAAAACAAAGAATCCTCCTGATGATGACATTACACCACAGAAATACTTAACGGACAGATATGAAGGTGATTACTGGGATGATAACACTGAATCGGTCTCAGACTATGAGCTGGAGGATGAATTGCAGGAAGATGTAAATGAATTGCAGGAAGATGTAAATGAATTGGAGGCAGATGGTGGCAAGACTATAAGTCAACCTACTGATAAACTGAAATGAAGTGAAAAAGCCACTCCATCTAAAATGGAGGCTGCCAATAGCAAAGAAGACTGCTGCAGATGCTGAAAGATTACTTTTGTACAGCCTGTTTATCACTTCCTCTTTCAAACTAATAGGTTTGAACATGTGGGGAGATTTGCTAGCACAAGATATGTAAGAAAAGGAAAAATGCTATTTGTGACATTCTGTTAAGCAGCTTTCAAGCTGCTGCAGTTGTAGGACTTTCAACCAGAGAGCAGATTTGTAATAACAAAATAAACACAGTGGAACACTGAGCTAAAACGTCTTGTAATTCTGTTATTTAAAATAAAATCAGGATTTCTGTATTGAAATAAAACATTTTTTTTTTTTTTTTAGTCATCTGGATAAAAATAATCACAAAATGATGGTGTCTGTTATGCTAAGGTCAGGAAGGAAGAGGGAAGCAAAATAATGACAGTGGCATTCAAAGAGCAGCCTTCAGCACACAGATCAGGACAGGTTATTCTCTTGAGAACCTAATCTAAGGGGGGAATTCTTTTCACAAAAGAGTGAAACTCACTGAAATTACAGCAAATAAACATACAACTCTCAAAGAAAATAAATTTATTTACTTTAATATTCAGAAATTTACAGTTCTGCAAAGGGGAACTGCATCCAGAAAAGAATGGAAAACTGCTCATCTGTTCGGTAAAATTGGTCAGAGCATTGACCATGGCTGAAAAAAATGTATTAAAACCTCAAAGGCAGTGAAAAAGCAGCAGGGAAGAGAAAAAGCAGCAGGGAAGAATGCCCCAGTAACTTTGAGATTTGGAAATGGATGAAAAAACATATAAAAAGTGAGATTAGACCTTTCTGGCTCAAAGCAAGTGAAAAATAATAGCATGAATGTATAAAGGCAGGAGGGCTGAAGCTTCAAAAGAAGTTACGACTAACAAGGTAATAAAAAAGAATTCTACCAGAAATAAAGAACATTTAATTCCAGTAGTTAATAGGAAAGTAAAGAGAATGCAAGGGAGGGTGCACTACAGTATGTTGCTCTAGTTTTTCAGGAAGATTTAAAAGATGCCAAGTATAAGCTCCAGAATATAAATAGTCTAAACGATTTTTAGGTTGGGCAGAATAGTTCAGGTCAACATGAACATTGAAATTCACTGTATTCACAAATTTCAGCGTGCCTTGTTCAGGCTTTCCAGGAATTCTTTCTAATAGGACAGACACACTTTGAAGTAGATGCTTTAGTTTGTTTTCCAGTGAATGAAGATACTTCAGAAACTGTTCATGTGCAATATCACTGTCACTCAAAGCTAGCCAGGGCTTTGTTGCAACTTGGCAACAAATTTCTTAACTTTTTGAGTGAACAACAGGAATCTGTTAATTAGTACTTGCTAAATGAACCCACAGAATACTAATGTCTCCATCTTTAGTTTCTGCTGTATATAATGTGGGACTTTCCTGACTCTACCTAAAGGCTAAAAAAAGAAAAAAAAAAAACCAAACCCAACCCAAATTAACACCCAAACAACCTACATACTAAGCTTCTGAAAGAACAAAGAGAACAAAGTTGACTACCTATGCTTCTTAAGTTTGTACATCTATAAACTAGGTTTGCAGTTCATAGCTTAGATTTCATCTAAAAATAAACCAAAACCATGCTCACTGTCAGCCTGCTGTGGTTTAACCCATTGACAACTGAGCACCACACAGCTGCTTGCTCATACCTGCCCGACCCAGATGGGATGGGAAGGAGAATCAAAAGAATGTAAAACCTGCAGGTTGAGATAAGAACAGTTTAGTAATTGAAATAAAGTAAAATATTAATAACAGTAATAACAGGAGAAAGAGAGGAATAGAACTCAAGAACCACAAATGATGCACAATACTACCCACCGACCAATACTCAGCCCAATCGAGCAGCAATTTACCTTCCAGGTAACTTCCCCCAGTTTATATACTGGGCATGACATGCTATGGCATGGAATAGCCCTTTGGCTAGTTTGGATTAGGTATCCTGTCTCTGCTTCTTTCTGGCTTCTTGTGCTACCAGTGTGATAGTAATTTCATTATATTTATAGCTGTAAAAGACAATAAATTGAACATTACACTCTATCTGAGCAATAAGAACTATGATCACTTGCAAAATTCTTTGATTTAGTTTTTTCGTATTAAACAATCACAGATGGGGAAGGAACTTCTGGGGCCTTCAGACCAAGTCCCCAGGTTGCCCAAAGAAGTTGTGAATGCTTCATCCATCGCAGTGTTCAAGGTCAGGTTGGACGGGGCTTTGGGCAACCTGGTCTAGTGGAAGGTGTCTCTGCGTGTGGCAGGGGATTTGAACTAGATGATCTTAAGGTTCTTTCTAACCCAGACCACTCTATGATTCTATGAATTTTTCTGGGGATGAAGCTGAACTCCCTCCAAATATATTTCTTCATCTAAATTGTCACAGTCCTGATATAATGGAAGAGCCACAAAAATGCTTACTTCACTTATGTTCTTCCCCTCAGCAACACAATGGATTTGAAGAGCTGACACACAGACTTGTATGCCTGTTGCTAGCAGTGCTAGCTTTGCTCAGTAGATTCCACATGGTTATCTCAGCCTATGGAGTGTGTGCCTCCTTAAAGAAATAGCAAAAATGAATATTCAAAAGCAAAACAGTAAGCAGTGATAGGCTGACATACCATCACCTCATTAAGACACATGAGATTCAAATGGTTCATCACTGCTTCTGACTCATGTCACCTGGTCTCTGCCATCGGGCAGGACCTCAAACATAGTGAAAGAAACTTGGGAAGAATCCCAGGGTGTGAAAGTGGATGACGGAGCTCAGAGCAGGCACACAAACACAGTTATGCTATGCTGCGAGGTGCTGCACCAAGCACCTGTGTGCTACAACACACGTGGGGAAACCCTGAATTGGAGATTGGGCTTTCTTACCTTTGCAGCCCTGCTCCCCTCCTGGCAGCAGTTGCTGTAGCTGTTCAGCACAACTCAACAGCTTCCCAGCAAGCAGGTATTGAGCCCGAAGCATCTGAAACTGAGAGCAACACCACCATATGCCCCTTGTAGTATGTAGGCTTACAGGAGCCCTTTTCATCTACCATCAAAAAGCAATGAGTTTTGCACAGAACAGAGGAAAGACTGCCCAGGACACAGTTTTCTTACAGAAGATTTTGGGGTAGAAGCAAGAAAGAACTATGTCCTGCAGAAAATGCATAGGCTGGATGTGCATTTCCAGCACAGGCTGGAAAACGCTCCAGGCTGGATGCAATTGTTCACCTCATGTGTTACTCAGATTTCAACCCAGCCTGAGAACTATGACTACGCTGAAGCTCCCCTTTCCCAAATGGGAATGGGGTCCTGCTCCTTGCTGGCAGGAGACCCCCACCTCTGTGGAGAAAGGGAGGCAAGGAGAGGCAGGCTGTGGGGCTGCCACAGAGCTACTGCATCCTGCTAACATTACCTTGCTGCAAAACTGAAATCTAAATTTGGCAGTTATTTCAAAGAGTCTTTGTTGAAGGACATGATTTCAGCAGCTGATAAGGAGCAAAATTCTGCACATTTGGTTGATGGAAACTCAGTTTAAGTACTTTTCTTCTTGCCACCTGTAAGAGACCAGGCTGGGACAAACTCTACGCACTCACCAGAGTTGAAGGTCAACAGAAGGCAGCCAGATGCTCTCTGTGCATCACTCTGAATTGGATGCCTGAAATTTAGCTTCCTTATTGGTACCTCTGACTGCTTTGTTTAAGATCTTGACATTTTGTGCATTTCTATTTCTGCCACACCAGAAGCAGTTAGTGAGAGTCAACACTTGCTGTTTGAACCGAAAGGAATGCTTATCACTTGGTCAGTCTAGACTCAGGCTGACATTCACCCTTTGCTGTATGACTCCTGGTAATTGTTTCCATCTTGTGGGATGGAAATCTTTAAAAAACATTATTCTGAGTGCATCCCTTATCAAATTCTTACTTTTTTATTTATACTGATAGGCTGTTTGCTGGCAGATTCATAAGGACACTTGTCATGGTAAATAAACATCACGATTTGCAAGCACAAATGCCTTTCAGTTTTGTGAACTATGCCATTCTTTTGGCTTTTTCATCTTTCTGGGGAAATTTCCAGTAGGTTTAAGAGTGGGATGGGATGCTCACTGAAGTGAGGCAAGATGCGCAGAGGCAGAATGGAACTGGTCTGCAAAACCACACTGATCTAACACTGTTGTGTTCATTTCTGATCTCTGGGTCTCAGTGTTTTTGATATCTGAATATGAGCCATCTCCTGGATGATCCTTAGTTGTAACAAAGTTTTGTTTGGTAGTGCCCAAATATCATTGTTTCACACTTATTTTACAGAACTGTTTTTTTCCCTTTTTAATTTTTGAGGCTACATTCCCATCTCACCTTATCTTTACAGATGACTGGCTTTGACAGCATTTATTTTTCTTTTCTCTCCTCAGCAGGTCAACAGTTTCAAGGGAAGCCACACATTATGGAACAGTTGATGATATATGGCTGTATACTAGAAGAGAAAAAGGAGAATTCACTTCAAACCACTGATTTCATTCACCTGCCATGCAGCCTGTTTAAAAACTGAGTTCTCTGAGTAACTGCAGCTCAGACAGTTCATATTGGGTTAGCATGGGTTATCTTATCCATGCTTACAGTTATTTATATTCATATCTTCTGCAATTATCTTGAGAATTTTTTAATACTTCCATTAAATAAAAAACAGAAGAAAGGTCAAAAAATGTGAGATTGTTGTGAAGTTTGGCTTAATACAGCTGAACAGATTGAATCGGATTCAATGTCAGCAAAGGAGGAGCAGCATGGTGATGATTACAAAACGCGTATTTCTTCAAAGTGCATTGCGTAGGGGTGGTTGAGTGTAGCCTAATTCTGATCATGTTTTTAATACCAGGAATGTGTTTGGAGCTGCTAATATGAAAGCCCTCCAGACATATCATTTGTTCAGCCTCCGCACAGAACTCTGGAGTTCTTATTCTACCTGGCTGCCTGGGAACTTCATGAAGGAGCTATGTTTCATATCTAGATGGCAGACTCTGGATCTGTTTCAAAGCTTAATCCAACTATCAAAGACCTATTTACAAACAGGTACCAAAGCTGCTAGTCCCAAAGTGGCTGCTACGGTTGGCTGAACAACCATCAGTGAGATAATTAGTATCAGAGAAGTTCATGTTCACAATGTCTGGGCTAAAGGACTATTTTTCCCAGTTCCCCATAAAAAGAGGTATCAGTATTCTAGATGAGAAAAAGCCTAGATGGGTACAAGACATATTCTAAACAGGAGGGTTTGAGTTCCACCAGAAATTATGACAACTGACCCAAAAGTGCTTGCCTCATTCCATCAGTCAAGTCAGTGCTTAATTTCTTCTGCTTAAAACATGGAAAGAGGTAGCATTTCTTCACCAAATAAGTTCCAGAAGGTTTGAAGAGAGAATCACGTAGTGGACTGAATAGTTGCTGAGCTTAGACCTGCAGTCCCAAGGGCCTTGGTAAAGGCTGTAACTGTCCTGCTTTTTGTGACCTTACATAGAAGTATGGTTATTGAAGCAAACAGAGTATTGTATGCAAGGCACTTGCATATCTGGAGTGAAATCCATTATGGTGATGTTGGAATCATTGTGGTTAACAGGCATACTTTGAACTTGACTGCATATGGATGTTACTCTGAGCTTAACGTAATGCAAGGTCAGATGCAGAAGAGTTTGAGATCATTGGAGCCAAGCTGGACATCTTCTGATACCTATATAAATGTGAAGAAAGGAGTAGAAAGAATAATGTAAGTAAAAGGATGAAATAATTTTGGGAATAGATGGATTAATAAACAATGTTTTCTTACGGACAGCATCTTACCATTGTGTTTCAGTGTCTAATAAGGTAAAAGCATCTCTCACACCTTTCTCCACACCTGGGGTTTGCAGAATACCTTGCAGGTAAAAGCATCTCTCACACCTTTCTCCACACCTGGGGTTTGCAGAATACCTTGCTCTTACTTGGATTTTCCAGTGCCTAGAAAGCTCCAAGTTTACTTGGATTTTACTTTACTTTCACTTTGCTTGGATTGTACTTTCTGTAGTGGAAGTCCTACCAGCCCTCTTGCCTCTGATAGGATTCCTGAAGATTTACTGTTAAATAACAAGGGTGATGTTGCTTACAGCTAAAAGGGATTGGAAAACAGAAAACATTTGTTCATCAACAAGAGCTAGAAACATCCTGTGTGCATTAATTCTAGACATCTCCTCTCGACTATCATGGCTGCCCCTCCTGTCCCCTTATGCTCTTTCCTCATGGCTGCCTCTTCTGTCCCATCACAATCTCCCCTCACCTCTCACGGCCGCCCCTCCTGTACCCTCATGATCTTCCCTCATGGCCACCTCTGCTCTCCCATCATCCCTCACTATCTCCTCTCACCCCTCACGGTCGCCCCTGTTCTCCCCTTGCGATGTCCACTCACGACCATCCCTCCTGTCCGTCCCCTTGTGATCTTCCCTCATGGCTGCCTCTCGTGTCCCATCACAGTCTCCCCTCACCTCTCAAGGCCATCCCTGCTCTCCCTTCATGGCCACCCCTACTCTCCCTTCACCCCTCATAATTTCCCCTCACCCCTCATGGCCGCCCCTGCTTTCCCCTCAGGACTTTCCCTCATGGCCGCCCCTGCTTTCCCCTCATGACTTTCCCTCATGGCCGCCCCTGCTTTC
>JANHGB010073167.1:0-44635 GCA_026283785.1 Coracopsis vasa
GGGTGGTGAGGCACTGGAATGGGTTGCCCAAGGAAGCTGTGAATGCTCCATCCCTGGCGGTGTTCAAGACCAGGTTAGACAGAGGCTTGGGTGACATGGTTTAGTGTGAGGTGTCCCTGCCCATGGCAGGGGGGTTGAAACTGGATGATCTTAAGGTCCCTTCCAACCCTAACTGTTCTCTGATTCTATATTAAAATCCATGCCTTAGCACTGGATCTCTGCATACTAGAGAAGGAAGGGTGAGTTTCAGGGCCATTGCACAATATGAACTTCCCCAATGTATCACAGTTACTGAACCTCCTGTGCCAGATAACTTTGTGCTGATCCACAGTGGAAATTCACAGTGTTCAACAGCCCTTGAAACTTCTAATTTGCCCATTCCCATAGAGAAGTGGTGCAGTGGGTGCATTTCTTGGTCTTGCAACATGCCTTGGACACAGGGGCCTCTTTGGAGCATGACCGTGCCCCCTGAAATTCGTGGTTCTATTTTAATTTTTAAGCAGTGCATTTCTATCCGCTTCCCCATTTGCATCTAGGGCTTTGAACAACAAGGAAATACATCTTTTTTAAATGCTAGCCCAGTAAGAGGTATTAGGAAAAGTGAAAGCTATTACATGTGCAAATTTCAGAGCAATTAGTCACAGAGGCAGAAGCACAGACACGAATTAGTTCTCAGGTCTCCACTCCCTTCTGCTTCCTCACTGGAGCCAGCAGTTTTGTGCAGACTCAGGAGGTGAAGGCTATACTCAGCACAACCACCACATGTGGGACCGATTTCCCAGCACCCACCATGCCCTTAGTAAGTGCAATGCCCTTCAGTCAACATCTGCTACAGATTTGCAAGGGTCTAAACTGGGCACAAGCTGTCAGAGAGAGAAAGGTCAAGGACAGGAGCAGGTTTAGATATAAAGAAACAAGAGTTTTCTTCCTCCATTTACCTGCAGCTGACATGATCCCACTGAAGAAAATATTCCATGAGAATGAAATACCAAGTGGATATAGAAAGGGAATGCAAATAGCTAAATTCTGTTCATGTGAAGATTTCTTCCCCTGACAGTGCTATTCTAGATGCATTACTGCATATTTGCAGTGGAAGATGGAAATAGTTCTGGCATTAAAGATAGTGACATTCTTGATTTATCTCACATATGTGCATAGAGGAGGAGTGTGAGCAGCTCTTAGGAATACATCCTATGTAGTTTGGTAAAGAATAGTACACATTTCCCCTAGGATTTTTTAATAAATCTCAAAATTGTAAGAGAAGATTATTTGCAAGAGTTTAGGGGGAAAAAAACCCTAAGGGAAATAAATCTCATACTGTGCTCCATCTTTGAGGATTTTGAGTACCATATATACAAAGAGATTAAATTCTTTAAAAATTATTCTGCTTTTACAACACTCCTGAGCACTTACTCAAGTTTGCTCTCTGACCTGAGTATTGTTTGATTGTGGATTGCTCCCAGTTTTGACCAAATCTGTGGCTACGGTTGTGTTGTGGCAACGACAGCCTGGGCCCGAACAACCTGTGGACAGCACTCCATTCCTTGGAGGTTACCAGAGCTGGGGAGAACCCACCATGCCAGTGAGCTCACACCCAGATCCCTATCAGAAGCTGGGCCTCCTACAAGGGCAAGGAGCACCATTTGATGTGAATTTCCCCTTTGCTGAATGCTGTTTCCCTGTCTATGCTCCACCATGCTCTGCACCTTCCCTACATGGCACCAAACTCAGCCTCCTCCCCTTCCTTTCCATAGCCAGAGTGCTCTGGCTGGGAGCTGCCACGCCAGAACCTGCTGCAATCAGCAACAGTCGCATGCTTACATGGTCATGTAAGCTCATGCAGAATTGCCTTCCCACACCCCAGGAGCTGCTCAAGTTCCTCATAGGAAATTGCAGACTAAAGAAGCCACAGGGCATAGACGGGGGCTCCAGATCCATCCCCGAATACAAGAGCTACAAATAGCCCTATTTTCCTCTGGCTGACAATATATTAGCAAACCTATTTTTGTTGTTCATAGATGTTTACGGAAGACCTAAAGATAGTCTGTTATTGTCAACAGAAAATGCAATTCAGTTCCTTAAGAATACCAGGAAAACAGGCTATGAAGAGTTTGTTCTTCCCTGGTAATACACTTTTTCATTATTGCCCTGGATTAAAATTAAATTGCTAACATAAGGGCAAGCAGATGAATCCATGGTTATGATAGCAGAGAAATATGCCAATAGAATGCTTGTACACTGTAGTCTCCTTCAGCATTTAAGGATTCCTATCTCTAGAATAATATAAACTGAAACACTTTGTGAGGATCTCACACTATTAAATGAAGCGTCACTGCTCGTATTGCTTCCTTTCTGCATGCTGCCATCACACAGGCTGTAAATAACACCTTGAAAGGAAGTTTCAGGACTGTTTTCTGGGTTTGCCTGCACAGAGGGCCAGTGTAGTAAAAAGAGAACAGGACTGTGCTCTTGTGTTTGCAAACCCAGTCGTGACATTGGCAAAATACTGATAAAAATGCTAAATTGTGTACCAGCCCTCATCAAAACAAAGCCATACCAAACCCTGGCTCGCAGTGTATTTGTAGCAGAGGCAACGTGCTTTCAATTTTTGGTGACAGAAAAAAGTGACTCAAGTTCTGAAGTGTTTAGTAATACAATAATGACTTAAGGGGTCAAAAGAATTGTCTAATTCCCAATTCTGTGTAAGAAGATAAAAGTAATTGAGAAAGAGACTGCAAAGGACGCATTCATACATTGTTCAAAATGCTTTATAAAGACAACCTTTACTTTGAAAACATCTCTTCCCAGGGTGGCAGCATAGTGAGGTGGAGGTTGCAGCGAAACTACTGAATTCAATTAAATCTCATTGCCCTACACATTCCCCCAGACCAAGAGCTGGTGCTGACAACTCCAGCTCTGTGCTGCCAAAGTTCCTCTATAGACCCTATTTCTGCCAGTCAGTGTCCTCCTTGGTTTCCTTTTTAACTGATGAAGAGCAATTTAATTTGCAAAATACGTGTTTTCGCACTTGTTTCAAAGTAGTTTCATCACTGAGTCCTATATAAACACATGGGAACAGTGATTGACAGAAGAAGGTTACCAACGACAATCGCTTTGAGCCAATTAATTGGGAAGTGCTTTTGATGGCAATGACACACATGCCAATAATTCCTTAGCAACTCTTTTCCCTGCAATTATTCCCAGGATTCTGTGCGGATGCACTTTCACCGTGAGACCACTGGCTGGTAGGAACACTTGGCAGTCCCCAGGAGACAGCTACCATGAGGGCAAAATTAAAGCATGTGAAGCTGCATGAAATCAGGCTCTCAAGTGTATGAACTCAGTGCAAACCTCATATTGCACATGCTGCAAGTGGCCCTGTTTGCTCTTAGGCTCTCTCAGGAGATCAGAAAGGAAACCACAGCTTTGTTCTAGGAAAGGCATAAAGGATTTCAGAAGTCACACTACCAGAGAGCTCCACAGGCACAAGCCAGAGTGCAGCATTTTGTTATGTGGTCTCACCTTGTTGGAATTATGCTGTTGGCTTCTAAGGAAAAAGAATAAGGATTGGGTTTAGTCCCATAAACTCAATTCTTTCTTTACTTTCTGGCCAGCTGCTGAGGCTCATGCTTCTATATATTGCCACTTGGAAAATATAAATCTAAAATAATATGGACACAAAAAACTATCACTGGTTGCTGCTGGAGTCTCAGGGCAGCACAACATGGGAAAATAATTCTGGACAATTTCTGCTTTTCTTGTGTGAAAAAAGTCAATGTAAGTATCAAAGCAACACCTCCATCAATTAGAATTAAGGAATCAACTTTTCCTATCTTGAGTCTGAACACTGCAAAAAAATTCTGACAATCCCAGTTTAGAAAGCTGCCATAGGAAAAGCAGCTAATTCATTCCTGAAGGGAGCCTCTTAATGTATAGGAAACAGCATATTATACACCCTAATATGCCTACTTAATTTTACTGTGCATGATTCTTGTCTCATTTCTCACTTTCATGCTTTCACTCATTGAGCTTCTGACCTTTCTTATTTGTACAACGGTGTCTCAGGGGACCCTCTTGTTCTCTTTATAAAAATGTAACTTAAGTGCTTCCATTAAATAACCATGTCTTTGTATTAACTTGTATTAATGGGGCATGCTTTAACTGCAGAGCTGGATCACTTAAATATATTGGAGAGGACACACAGAGTATATAGAAATCTTGCATAGTATTTACATGGTCTGCCCTCACATTTTGCCAGAACTGTATTGCTCCAGGTCCTGTGACATGCTAAACAAAAACAAATTTGAGCACCAACAAGGGCAAGCCTCTAGAACAGAAACATATAGTATGGAAATAGAAGTGTTATTTATCATAAATCATATGGTTGAGATCTTTAAAAGAAACTCCTTTCCTAGAGGATCTTGATATTGAAAGGAGTCACCTACAGAAGTGCTGAATGTTAATGCTCCACAATAATGGTTCATGAGCCCTCAGTATACGTCACACACAAAACACGTGTAGTTTAGAAACCAAGTCTCCATCCTGCAAGCAGCTATGAAAAAGCTCAGTCCTATCCATGCAAGTCCTGACAAGTAAAGGAAACTGTAAAATTAATTACATGAGCTGGAATCTATGGGCTCAGGAATTCACGTGATGACTGCAATTAACAATGTGTTTATCTCAATTTTTAGTCTTCATCTAAGTGCTTGACATTTATATCAGTCATCTATCTGCTTGACAATGGATTATACATTTAAAAAAGGAAAGGGTAACTCAGGTCAGACAGTAAAAGCTCTCTTTTCTGTTTGGGATCAAACTGGGACATGAGCTTCACAGAACGGAAACTGTGCTCCACATGCATCTGCCATAAACCACACTGATGCATTTAGGCTCCAGCCTAACTCAGAGGTCTAAGGCTTCCTAACAGGAAGCTAACTTCCTAACTTCCTAACCCTCAACCCTTGCTCAGCCTGGCTGAAAATGCAAAGGTGGCAGCAGACTCACGTTCCCACCACATGAAGATGCTGTTAGCTGAGAACAGGCTCATGCTACACAAGCACTTATCCATTCAAAATGAAACCTGCCCCTTTCAGTGCAATACTTCTGGAGTAAGCCTCAATGCTCCATGATGGGGACAGCTCTGGGACATTTTGTGGGCAGAAATGACCTCCTGACCATGGAGAACATGGTGTTAAACAGCTATCCAGCTCCTCACCAGCTGACAGTAAAACCCTGCAGGGGTGGAACATAACACCCTAGGAAGATGAAGTCTGAGGAACACAAGATCCCACAGAAAAACATCCATTTGCAGAAACATCCTCAGAAGGCCACCCACTCCCAGGTGTCACCAGTAGCCATATGGCATGTGCCATCCTCATTCCAGTTCCCTCCTCCACATTCACCCTAATCTGATGCGTTATTTGCTAATGAAGGCAGACATGCAATTGCAGTGATAGACTACAGAGTTCCACTGCGCAAAATACACTCTGTTTACAGCTGCTACCACTAAATTTTAGATTAATAACCAGAGACACAGCCTTTTTTGAAGCAAATAGTAAGAAAATACATTTATGGTAACTTTCTGCCCCTCAGTGGCAAGAAATTTATCACAGTTAGGACTGTAGTGAGGGGGTTGTGCTAGTGCACACGGGTCACAGAAGTACTTTGTGCCATATCAGAGCTGGCTCTGGTGTGGGCATTCACAGCCCCATGTGTTCCACTTGAACACCTTTCTAGGACATTTCTTGGGCTGCACTTACCTTTACGTTGCAAATAAGTGTTGTCTTTCAAAGATCAGTCCTTACACATTTCGGTACCTGACCTACATGAGGCATATCCAGTCAAACTACATTATACACTACCTTAGCACTGTAAGGAAAGGTACATATATATTATATGTGTAAACATACATATATATAAAGCACTGCGTTGCTTTTCCTGAAGTCTGTCATATCATTACATTAGAACAGAGATGCTATTACAGGCAGGTTTAGTTAGCTGTGCATCATTTCACACCTTCATTACAATCTTCACCACAAAAATGGATTGCTTTTGAGCCTCTCCCCATTCTCATTAAAATTCCACTCTTGCGAAGTGTCAGGATTGTAAAATGCCTAATACAGCCAGATAATTATAACACCACTCACTGCTTTAGCCTTTTCAATTACCCGTATTTTGACTGGCTGAAGCTGCCAAGCTCCCACCTACGGTTAATCAGACCAAAACTAATAAGGGAGACCCAAGAGGCAGTCAGGAAACAGAGGTCAACATACTCCACTGGCCAATGCAGGACCTCGGAGACCATTGTAAAGCTTTCCACCACAAGCACAAGATGGCATTTCTTAGAAGGTGGAATGGAAAGACTGTACTCATGCAAGGATAAAAGACAGAGGTGCAGCATGGTTTTCAACTTCTACTAAGATTGGTAGCTAAAAGTCCAACGCTATACACATTATTGAGGAAGCTGTTCTTGGAGATGCTCAGCGCAATAATAGTATTTGTCAGAACAAGAACTGGCAGAAATTAGCCTGAAATCACAAAATCAACTTTGATTTCTGCTTCAGAACACAAAACACTAGATATCAGAAGTTACCTCTCTCCTTGAGCACTGTCACGTTCTTGACGCATGATGAGACATGCAAAACACCAGCTGATGGCAGCTCCCAGTAAAGTCTCCTCCTAGTCCAGTGGGGCCACTTCCACTCTCTTCTGTGGATGAGAAGAGTGAGGATTTAGACAGAGGATCTGACACACAGAGCAAACTTTTCCCATGTCCCTTGAGTTTCTGGTGATAGTGTATTTTGGGCGTGACATGAAGCTTCTTATCAACACAGATGCTGCAGTGATCAGGAAGTCTGATATCTCTTCAACCATTGCTTCATGGACAGATGAAACACCTCTGACCACTCCATCTGACTCCCCTGACAGAGCCACCTCACCATCTCCCACCTGAGCTGACACTAGCCAGCTCAAAGAAATCTTGATTTAAAGTTCCTCACAGCAGCAAACCCACAACAGGACAGAAAGCAAGATTTTCTGAGGATAAATTCTCTTCCTACGTTGCAGGCACTGACATATACCCACACAAAGGCCACTACTCTTTATAGCTCTTTTTCTCTTACTACACGACCAAAGCAACTAAGGATTGCCCAAGTCACACCTTGCCGTACAAATGAATATTTCATTTTTAACAGGGAATAATTTTCAATGAATTTATGAAGAAAGCATCCTTGCTGCAAAGCAACACCATGTTCTGGCAGAGACATCTCAAACACAACTGAGAAAGCCATCTCCACTCAGGGATCAGAACATCAAAGTTGTGTTTTATTAGTTGTATGAAAAGTATCTTCAGCTCTCAGTTGAAAGGAAAAATTTGCATTTAAATAGAAAGATTAATAACTGCAATACACAGAGCCCACACTGAATAATTTTTTGTAAAAGAAAATAATTCATATTGTTTTATATAAATTGTGAACCTTAAGTCAAGCTACAAAAAAATTATAATCATATTTTATGGAACAGTTTTAATATAATACAGCTTTGTTACATTATTATTCTCCATTGTAAATAATGCATGTCTGGAGCTTTGGGAAAGGCTGGATTTGAAATACTTATCTCTGAAAATTCTGTGGGGTGTGCTTTTCAGTGTGTTTACACTATGCATAAGTTTTACTTATTAAAACAAAAAAGTATCTATCCAAAGAATAGGAACAAACCATCCCTCCTACTGCAAGGACAGACCAGGAGGTGATGCCTATGGAATTCATTTGGAAAGAAAACTTTTTCTCTAGAACACACAGATTTGGACTCACTCAAGTATTTTGAAATTCTATTTAACCATTGAGTTGTTTCAGTCAGGTTCCAAACCTGATCTTTAGACCTAAAAACTTCCATTTTTACATTCTCTGAGCATTGTTGGACAGCTTTTAATTTTATTTTGACATGAGCTTTCACTTGCAACTGCATTTTTTTAAACACTGACTCCAGGCCACAAGAAAACAGCCTCCCTTTTCCATTTCATTCTAAATAACCCTTTAAAAAATATATACATAAAAATATTGATATTTCAGAGAAAAATTCCAAAAAGGCCCTTAGGATTAGCCTGAAGCATTTCATCTTCTGTCTGAATAAGATTTTGCATTAGTTATTTGGCTAGCTCTAAGGAGGTCAGCTAGGAGCACTGGGTTGTATCTCTGCTATACCCCCTGATGGTTTCCTGCAGCTCTCCCCATCCATCCTTCTGGGCTGCCAGCCTCATCCCTGCTACCTACCCTGCTTGTTTCCAGCACCATGAGGGATGCTCAGGCGATACCAGGTGGAAACCTGAGCTGCTGCAGTTAGTTAGGCAGAAAAGCTGCATTTTCCACTGGGAAAGAGGCCAGTGCAGCCCAGGGGCTGCGGCAACTGCTTCAAGCAGCTCTACTGTTGCTTTTTGACTGCTGGAAGAAGGCAATTCCTTTGATTTCCTCTCCTGGACTAATGCCAGCAGAGCCCTACCATGTTCAGAGTGTTTATTCTGCCTTTGCTCAAGGCTCCTATATCTCCTGGCCAGTTTGCTAACACTAGCCACTGTCACTAGTGTCCAGGTATAGGGAATACATCAGTCTGCATCCTCACCTGCTGAGGGAAGCTGAAAGCACCACAAGCTCCTGTTTGCAATGGGAAGGAGCGAGATGCACAATCTGTTTTGTGCTGCAGCACGAGCACAGAGCAGGGAACTCACAGCATTTAATTTATCACTTCTTCATATATTCCAGTCCTTACCCAGAAAAACCTTTGAATTAGAGAAGGATCAGGAGGGAGTTGCCCCATGTTTGCTCAGTGCCACACGGATAATAGAAGAAAGCAAACCCCCTTACTCTGCTCGGAGCCACTGGCACCGTTAATTATCCTCCCAGAATTCAGCTCAGGTTTCTCTTTGCTGCTCATTCAATCTCCATCACTCTTGCTGCTTTCTATTTCACTGCACAAGCACCGAGCAATAGGCACAGACACAACTAAGGAAGGTTGTAAGTGCCATTGCTGGAATACAGTAGTGCTACTTGAAACAAGGGATCAAGAGCAGACAGTCGGGAAAAGATGCTCAAAACCATGGCATGTGTCCATTAGGGGGCACAGCCCTCTCTTGAGGCTCTAATGCACCTGGACTCCAGAGGCTGCAGGCTTTGCTCTGATATGTATTACTTGCCAGCAGCAATGCCAGGCTTTTAGGTTAGATGTTGGTGCAGGGATTGAGATGTCCATTGTCAACTCCCTGCTGTCACTCCCAGTACCACCATGTGCCCAGAGGCTACAGCCTGGGTGCCAGCAGCAGGGAGGGTAAGGACTGGCAAGGACTGGCAAGGCTGGCAGCTGCTGGAGACTCCCTCTTCATCACTATAATTACAGAGCCAAAACAAACCAAAGATGTGCAGGGAGCCACATAACTTGTGAAACACTGTACAGAGACACACGCATCAAAAACCAATTTAAAAAACAGTTTTACAGGTTTTTTAACAGTTAATGTGAAAAGGCAAAGAAGGCAAAAGCACATGGCAGCTAATGAGGATAACCCCCAACATTAGCAGCAGCCCACCTGGACAGCAGCTGAGAGTTGTATGACCAAAAACCTAGCTGTCAGTGCTGGCTGGGCTCCTCCTGGCCCATGTGCTCCCTTTGGTTTGGGAGCTCAGTGGCTCAGGGTACACGAAACGATGGCAGGAGCTCAGGGGCAGCCCTTCCCCAGTGAGAAAGCTGGCTTCAAATTTGGTTCAGTGATTTGCCTCAGGAGATTTGTACCAGGGTGATGAGACCTGGGCAATTTAAGTTTAATAAACCATGGGACTGCTTTATCCTCATCTCTTTAATGGGGCTCAGAAAGAAGGTGATGAGATGTTGGATGTTATAACTTCCAAAAAATGGATCTGAATACTGGACTGTTCTGCCACCCATGGCCAGCTGATGCCTCTGCAAGTACAAAAGAGCATCCTTCCTTCAGCAAGCACTGCACCTTCAGGCAGCTTTGCAGGAATTTGTGGTCTAGTCACTTCTTTTCCCATATTGAGGGGGCAAAGAATGATCAAATCTTTTCTATTTGAAAGAGTAATAAAAGCAAACTAATATTCTTGCACACAATGTCAGTTAGCTTTACAATATTTCGTCATATATTCCTTAGCTACTCAATGTTCGTTGTGGAGCTTCTGAATGAAAATATTTCCTGACAAGGAGAAGGATGAAATCACATGATTTTTTTAATCTCAGTTATACATTCACATGTCACACATCCAAAGTTAACAAGAGACTCGTGTAAAGCAGCCTCCAATGCATCCAAAATAACAGCAATGAAAATCCTTGTCTATTATACAGTAAGATAGTTTGCTGCCTTTATTTTTCTGACCACGTGTATTGTGCAAGCCAAGGAAAGAGTCTTTTATGTTATCATCCTGCTGCCTGTAAATCTCATTCCGCAATCTCTGCTTTTTCATTGCCATTTTTAGATGTCTAATGAAGCAACAAAAGGATATGAGATGCCCCTGTTATTTCTTCTGCCCAATCTCTATCATTTTCAATCTCGGAACTATTGAATAAATGGAAATATAGTTACCAGCTCTGTTTCACACTTCCTGAGCATAACTCTCATTGGAGGCCACAAGAAATGTGGGTAAGGCACACAGTGCAGGTTTAAAGCTCCTTTTTCCCCTAATTACCTGTGTGGAATAAGATAAAAGGAGCACAGTCACTGTTCATAGGCCTTGTCTGATTTTTAGCCAAATATTACCATTAAGAAAAGGTGTTTTCTAACTGAATGGTCCATTTTCACACTCTACCACAGCCACCCCTTCACCTAGTTGTTTTCCCCTTTGGGACCCCATGCTACTACCAGCAAAAGCCCAAAACATGAATATGCCACATTCCTCTGCACACAAGTGGGGATTTGCCGAGGAAGCTGTGCAGAAAGCAGATTTCTCCCCATCTCCAGATCAGAGGGGCACCACTGACCTTTTCTTCCTGCATAGCCATCTCAAATGACAGGAATGATCAGGCTTCGACACTGAAGTTCAGTTACATCAACCTTGTCCATTTTCTACTTGAGTACAAATTCACGTACATCCTTCTCCTTGCCAAGATCCCACTCAGCCCACTGGTCTGCAAGAGCATACATTAGAGGGAATTTTAATGACTTGAACTCGTGCTGAACTTCCTCTTTTAGCTGCTGTTTTAGTGATTAGTTGACTCTCCAAGGCTTATTCAGGGCTTTTTTTTCAGCCTAGACAGAATAGATAGAGTAGACATGGATTTTATGTGCCAAGTCTTCTGTATTTTTGGCACTCCACTCGTCACATAGCAGGTCAGTGAAATAGAAGTTCAAGAACCAGAGGATGTCTCCTGCGTATATCTGTGGTGTCTCAAAGTAGCCTAAACTAATCTCTTTCTCTCTTCCCCATTAGCAGTGACGCTAAGCTGAAAGCAACTGCTGAGGATGCTTTAACAGCCACACAGAATCTTAATAAGATCTACTTAGATTTATATTGTGCATTTCAGGCCCGCTGGCTCAGTTTCCTTAGCCACAGCCTCACAAAACGAGCTGAACACACTGCTTTATTTTTGTGGGCATTTAAATTATTTTAGCATTGTCTCTGATGTTTTTATCAGCCATCTGCAAAGTGTGGTGGGATGTGTGCAATCTCCTATGGCACATGTTGTATTTTCTACATTATTATCAGATGGGAGAGAAAAGCAAAGTTAAGGGAGATTAAGGTCAGCGTACTCTCAGCATCCAATCGCTTTATAATCCACTTCTTTATCACTAGGGAAGATTATCTATCATCTTGATAGGACCCATTCTTTGAGCCATTCAGCTCTGTTGAGGCCCGCTTCTCCCACAGAATGGTATTTCTCTTCGATCTGAACAGAGGGAAATCATACATAAGTTTTCCACTACATCCTAGTAATGTGCAGTGAGTGATTGTCTATGGGCAGGACGCAGGTGAGATTGTACAGAACTGCATGGCACAGCTGAGCTCTGCACTGCCCAGGACCAGAGCAGAAAAGATGCTAAAGCAGCCACATCAGCATGTTGGATACAACCCCCTTCCCCAGACCTTCACCCCAACTATGGGGAGCTGAGCTGATTGTCAAAACATCACAGGGATGAAGGCAGAGAGAATAAACTGCATTGACCAAGGGGCTTCCTCCTTGCCAGGAAGATGCTGGTGAGCAGCATCAGGCCTCCCGAGGCAGAAATCACAAGTTGTTTCTTGCAAAGGGCCCACAGGCGTGATTTGGTTGATGTTAAATGGTCCAAAGAATTATGTGTGCACGGTGAGGCACAAAGTGCAGTGCGCTTGGGACAAGAGTGACTCGATGCCCTGCCTCTTCCAGCAGAGATATGTGACACTCCAAAAAATGCCCTGAAAGCAACATAATTAGTGCATTATCTCCTGGTAGGAATAATGCATCTCTCCCCAGTAGGAATATAGCTCAACAGACACGCTTCATCTACCGAAGTTCAGTAAACCTGGGCCACACACTGCTTCTGAGCATCACCACATTTAATCAGTTAATAGTCTCTCAGTGTCTCTGTGATGAGTGGAGAGCAAAGACAGGACCAAGCAGACACTGGGCTCTGCCACACTTTGTATGGCTCAAATGTACCCCAAGAGACAGAGGACAGCAACATTTATGCACAGTTATAGCCTCACTGTGAAACATCCAAACTATCCATTACAAACACCATGCTCTAAGAGTAACTAGAGTACCCCGGATATCAGGATAATTTCCCTCTGTTCGCAGCTAATGTATGAAGGTAGAGGATTTTCACATGACTTTAATTTGTGGTTCCTTATCCACTACCAACAAGTTAATGACTGTTTCTCCTCCAGAACTCTCCTATTAGCAACAAAAAGACTCATCAGCCTGGAGGACTTCCTCCATTGGCTCACCTCACAACACTGGGAGTTCATATGGGAAGTCAAAGGAAGGCAAGATGGAACAGCAGTCGCTGACCTCGGGCAGGCAGTATTCAGCTCCAGGAAACTCCCTGTCAATTATCACATTGTGTGCAAGTGAATGGGGGATCTTCCGGTCGGGTGCTGGGGTTGGGGGGACAGAAAAACAGGCACCGTCTCTTTCACACAGGAAGATCCACTGTGGGCACCAGGAGCTAATGCCTCATTGCAAGATTCTGCTGCAGAACCTGCTCCTTCCAAATTCCTGCAGGCCTACAACAAGCAATGGCTGCAGTTCAGGTGGTAGAAATGCTAGAGAAAGATTTGCAACTCAGTCAGACAAACCAAACCAGCACCTCATTTTGTTCATGGGGCATTTCAACCCCTTGTGAGTTACCTGTGTTGCACCTCCCTCTTAGCAGTCCAAATTCCGCAGCTGCTTTCCATGGATTTCCATTAATTTCTTGTTTCAATGGCTTGAGGCCGAAATCCTCATCTTCCATCCCTCTTCAGTCCCTACCTGAAAGGGCATATATTGTGGATACACATGGAGCAGGAATGCAAATCCCAAACTGATTGTTCTGGAGCTGAGCAAATGAATAACCAAAGCTAATATTGCAGAAGGAATAAAAACCGACACAGATTCAGCAAGCTATGAGCAAATATGTGGAAAAAAAATTAAATGATAGAATATTTCCACTGTGGGAAAACATGAGGCAAATAATCCAAACACACCAAAAGGTTTCTTTTTTAAAAAGTCAAAATACTTCATTCCAACATCTCCCAAATGAAGCTAGCAGCTTTTTCTCTCCAAAACACTTTTGGTGTGTTAATTCAGTTTTAAAAGTTAGAAAGCAAGTTGTTTTTAAAGGGTCAGATCACATGCAAAGTAGCCACAACGTCCTTTGGCTGATTCACAAATAATTTGGAAATTGCAACCATGGGATCGTCTTTGAGAATGAGGATTACTGAAGAAAGATGGGATCCACCTCATAAAATGGGGGAAGAAGAACCCAATGCCCTAGGGTAGGGGTTTCAACTGGGCTCACGGGGCCAGATACCAGAGTCCACAGAAGAAGGGGAGGGCTGGGAGGAAAGAGAGCAGGCATGCACAGAGGAAGGAGGAGACCCTGAAGAGGAATTGCTACGACAACAGCTTCTAAGTTACATTAAAATCAATTAAAACGACACATAACATTTTGCTGCATTGCTTTCCTGGGCAATAAATGACTGTAGCTGTCACAGGGAAGGAAAATGAGCATGATTGGAGGCAGGCAGTGAAGCAGTGTAAAACAGAGGCTTTCTCCAGTAGCAGAAAAGGTCTGGAGAGCTGACAGCCAGGGTCTCACCAGTCCCTAGAAAGCTCTGCTCTTTGCTCTAGGGTTTCCCGCAAGATAAGAGATCATCACTAATCCCACAAAACATGACAAATCTGCACGCAGGAAGCTGAAAAGCAGCAGTCAAGGCTGAGAGGCACTCAGACCCCACATGCAAACAGGGTCTATGAGCATCAGCATGGCCTCCAGGACAGGTTTCTCCAGAGACATTCCCTAGCAGATAAGAACTGACATGGACCCAAGCGAGCAGCACATTTGCTCCAGTGTGGGAAACCTTCCTGGTGCCTTATCAGCTTACCAGCTAGGGTAAGGTCTTCATTCTCATCTGCTTTTAATTTTTTTTCCTTATAGCTTTAGTATTGCTGTATCATATATAACTGTACTTTCATGCTTGGGTAGCAGCAGTAATAGATCAGCAAGATTTCTTGCACCTATCTCAGGAGGAAAAGTTTTATTAAATCATTAAATAAAATCATTATGTAGTCTGCCTTTACAAAATAAAAAGGTCAGCTTTAGAACTGAAGCAGCAGTGGGAAAGTAAGTGCTGTGAACCCTACACCAAAGCAGCTGAATTAGATGCTGCTTATCAAGGAGGAAACAGAGTGCATGAATTTAAGACAAAAAGAGAAAAGAAAAAGCAGGGGAAAAAAGATCCTTTTGAATTAAGCCTTTTCTCACCTCTAACAAGGCTCTAGAAACAGCACTAATCAATCCAAATGACATTTTAGTGGGGAGATCTATTATATTCTCCAATGATCATATGGCTTTATATGTTATAATTTGGTTCTGAATTATGGCCTACATCAATTATAATTGAACATTGTTTCCCACTCTACAGTCTGACTGTGATGAGAGCAAAAAGGCAGTGGACATTAGAGGATTACTATCAGAACCACCTAGCTTAATTAAGGAGGAGATTTATTGAACTGGTAACATTGACAGGTGTTTTATGAGACTAATAATTAATAAGGTTTCTGTAGAACATTTGTAAGAGAAATAGACAATATGCAGTGTCACTAGAACTCCCTGTAATGGGATAACAATAAAACATTACGAACTGTAGATCAGATAGTATGACAATAATCTGATACTGTAAATTATGGTTTGAAGAGGATTAAATACCATTACTGCAAATTAGTATTTAAGCTCCAACAGGTCTTTTCACACTGTCTAGAGGAAAGCTGGGCTGCAGGGAGGCTCTCCAGCAGGGACACTTTCTGTCCTGAATCCCACCATCATGAGTTGAGAACCTTGCTGTCTGGCAACACAACAATGATGCTGACAAAGTCCACCTAGGAAACCACAACGGAGCTGCAAGGAAACACTTCATGATGACCCAGCAACTCATTTTTCACTTGTTTGGAGTTACCTTCAAGCAACTGAAAGCTGGCAGCCCCACACTGCTCTCCAAGCTGCATGTTCTGAAGTGTCCCCATGGGACACGGTGTCTCCTGGGGCTCCCGTAAACAGGATAGTGAAGGGTGGGAATGGTGGTGCCTGCTCTCTCCCTTCCGTTGCTGCAGGCACAGCAATTGGTGAATTTCAGGAGCATGAGGACAGAAAGGGGAAAGCGGGGTGGGAAACCAAGAGGGAGAAGTGTTCTTACACAGCAGGGCACAATACCCCAGCTCACTAAAGGAAGGAGTAGAGAGAAGAAACAGGCGCAGGTTCCTTCCTGGAAATGAGGGTGCTGAGGGACCTTGTCAGATTTATTTTGCAATTTACAGCTTGTGTTAATGCCTGGTGCTTTCTTAGCTTTAGGCTGAAAAAGGCCTTATCCCAGCCCTGGTCCCAGCAGTCCCCCAGGTAAGCGGTGGGGAGGCGGCTGCGGAGCACACAGCCATTTTTCTAAAGCAGCTCCAATCCCTGACACAGTGATGGAAGAGGATATTAGCAGTGGGAAATTTTTTCAAGGCCAGTACTTTAATGAGCTCCTAAATAATGACTTTATGTTAGAAGCACACTCAATATTCATCCAGTATCACAGCCGAACAATGCTGTTGCCTGACTTCAGTCAACAGCAAACAAGTCCATGGAAACTTAGTATTGCACCTGGTTTTAGACCACACCTCAGCTTCCTGTTTTGTCAGGGGTGGGTTTGATTTGTCTTGGGTTCAGCAGTAGCAGTCATTTTTCTCCTTCTTAGTAGCTGGTGCAGTGCTCTGTTTTTGACTTTCAGCCTGGGAACAGTGCTGATAACACCGATGTTTTTAGTTGCTCCTCAGTAATGTTTAGTCTGACCAAGGGCTTTCTGAGTCTCATGCTCTCCCAGAGAGGAGGGGAAGCCAGAAGGAAGCAGCGACAGGACACCTGACCCAAACTAACCAAAGAGGTATTCCATACCACAGCACGTCATGCCCAGGATGTAAACTGGGGGCAGTTACCTGGAAGGGTTAGGTCACTGCTCAGGTTGGGCTGGGTATCGGTCGGCGGGTGGTGAGCGCTTGTATTCTCTTCCCTCGTTATTTCCCTTATCATTATTATTATTGGTGGCAGCAGTAGTGCTTTGTGTTATACCTTAGTTACTGGACTGTTCTTATCTCAGCCCGTGGGAGTTACATTCTTTCTATTCTCTTCCCCTATCCCTCTGGGAGTGGGGGCAGGAAGCAGGGGGAGTGAGCAAACAGCTGCGTGGTTCTGATTTACGGCTGGGCTTAAACCACGACAGTATGTAATCTAATGAATATGCATGTTTAAGGATAATATTATCACAGCCTGGTTGATGCTTGGAGGAGACACGCTTGGAGGAGCGATCCCCCATGTCTCCTGGTGCTGCAATAAAGAATACCTGCTTGTCAACTTAAAGTTTGTTGGCAAGATCCTGGAGGTTTCTCCGAATCAGCTTAGATGTTCATTTTATCCCAACTCACTCGATAAATTCACAATGTCCCCTCACCTCTCAGCACCACATCTTAATGCACTCACAGAGCTGGTAGGAAACTTAATTAACACATGTAAAAACCCCCAACTCTAACATCTCCATACCAAGGCACTTCAGATGTAAAAATGTAAAAGGAAATCATCTTCAAGAAGAAAATCTGAAAGTGCCTCTGGAAGCAGACACCTAAGACCTTAAGTGTTTATTCAGCTTTATGCATTGTTACTTCTTCAGTAAGGCTGCCACAGAAATGGCAGGGGTATGGGAAGAAAGTATGTTAGCACTTAGAGTCTGCTCGTAAATGCATTAAGTGCAACTATTTTACTGAGAAAAAAAATCAGGAGGAGAGCAGAGTCCCTTCTCCTGGGGAGCTAATCTCAACTACTGCTCATAATCATGCTTCAGCTGAAGAAAACCCTGCATAACTCCTATGCTGTACGTGATCTGGCAGTTGTGTGCATTTGCCACTTCAAAAACACGAATGTAATGAAGGAGAACAGCCTTTTTCCTTACGAACAGGAAGGAAGGAAGGAAAAAGTGATTGTTCAAGAAAAATTATATTCTAAAAATAGGCCTTCTTCTATTAAAGCCTCCATGTATTACAACAGCTTCCCACTTCCACAGAGGTTACAATCCCTAGAAGCAAGTTGCAAGTACACAGAAGTAATTCACATAGACAAAGGGAGCTGTAAATGTTTGGTCGGATTTGCTTCTATGTTTACCACAAACTTGTGATTAGGTTTTGCAATTAAACACAGGAAGGGGCTCTTTGCCTGCCCCATACACAGTGCTATAATTATCCAGGTAATGTGGGATGAAGCCTGCTTTCCTTCCCTGCTTCCCCTGGCTATTGGAATACCTGTGCTTGGATAGCTATAATTAGGTTGCAATTCAGTCAAGAGGGATTTTAAAGCTTGCTTTTTCTTGGAGCTGCAAGTGCCACTGCTCAGTGTGGGCACCAATAAACACTGCCTCCATTCTGCACAATGTAAAAGCTGAAATTCAAGAAAAATGCTGCACTGCACTACTTGAAACCCTTCCAGTGGCTCTCTGCGACACTGGGAGGCATTTTCAGCCAAAAGATGTCAGCACACAAGTTAGCTGTCAGAAACGTAAGTTTCTTATGCATGGGAAATAGCTACATGAGGTGTTTTTGAGAACAGATTGTACGTTGCTAGTAATTAATTAAATTTTGGAGATGTTTAATTTTTGCCCCCCAAGGACACACTGTTAGCTCCTCTCTCGTTCTGAGCATCCTCTGTGTTATAACACACACACTTCATTCCACAGAGAATTAACAATTCTGAAGACTTCGCAGTGATAAGGGCATTTTAAAACTCCCTGCAAGGGGACATCACCCAGTGTGTGAGTTAAAGCTCTTCACTCTCTCCACCCTGATGGGTACCTCATGGTTTGAAGCTGGGAAGTGTGGTGGCTGTGGTTTGCTCATGGCACTGCTGAAGCCCACCTGAAGCCCCTGCACTACCGTGTACACCCTGTCCAGGGTTATAAACCTTATCTAATAAATTTGAGTGGTGAGGAACAGTAGGAGACAGGGGAGCAGATTCTCACATCATCAGGAGGGAAATAGACTTTTAAAAAGCCAGTTGTGTCTGTGCACAACAATGGAGCTTTATGTCTATATAAACTGACAAGTCAAATTGTACTCCTGGGCCCAATTCTCAACATCAGCGCCATTTGATGGTGATAGCTGCCTCCTGCTTCTGCAGCCTAATGGCTCTGTCAGCCAGGAAGGGCAGGCAGGATGATTAAAATAAGCATTAACAGAATGGTTTGGTGATTAGCTTCTCCCTCTCACTTTTTTCTCTTTGCTTTCTTTTTTCACATACAGTTTTGCTCTGCCAAAGACTGCTAAAGCCTTTTCTTCATTAGCAGTGTACTTAACAAGTGTAAATTTAAAGTATTCATTTTCTTAAGGCCAAGGATTAAAGCAATTAAGGAAAACGGCTGCAACCAAGCACTCAAGTCAATCCTTAATGTGGGAAAGAAACAATGGTGCTTAACATATTTAAACAAAACCAAATTGTGTATAATTATCCTGACACTCTGACAAACTAAATTCTCACTCTGCTGCAATGACTTGGTAAAATCTCCTTTCTGAAATGGAAATAAACATTTTCTTTCCCAGTAAAGGAACAGGTCTGGGGTCTCTTTGGGCTACCCTCATAGCAAAAACACAAAAGCTGATGTCCACTCTCATTCCCTACTCATTTTACCATCAGCCTTCTTCCTGATATCATATGGGCTTAATCTCTCACCAGGTCTGCACATGGGAGACCTGAGCCCCTGCAGCCCCAGCAACTGGCCTGTGTATTTGCATCACTGGGGCCCAAAAGAGAAAAAGTCATTTTGAGCAAATGCCTCCAGAAAGGGAATTCATATCCCTGCAGTATTTAGTCTAAAATTCTGTACTTTTGCCTTTTAGGCATATTAAATCCTTCTTAACATATGGCAATAATGGTGCAGGATGGGGCCCAATTTATGTTTGGGAAAATAAGGAAGGGGGAGATGTTCTGAGTGATGGTGTTTGTCTTCCCAAGTCACCGTTAGGCCCGATGGAGCCCTGCTCTCTTGGGGATGGCTGAACACCTGTCTGCAATGGGAAGTGAATGAATTCCTTGTTTTGTTTTGCTTGTGCACGCAGCTCTTGCTTTACCCATCAAACTGTCTTTATCTCAACCCACGAGTTTTCTCATTTTTACTCTTCTACTTATTTTAATTTCTCATTTTACTCTTTACTACACCGCTGGGGAATGAGCAAGCTGCTGCGTGGGGCTCAGTTGCTGGTTGGGGTTAAACCATGACACGATGATAAACTCTACAGCATTTCTGACAGACCACAAGCTGTAAAGTGTTGTCTTATACAGAAAGAGGCGCGGTGTTAACTGCGAAACCACAGTGAGCTGGTGAACAGAAAGGCGTTAACTAGAGCCACAAGGATGGCAATTTATATTTCAATGTTGTTAACTGTACCACTGATGACTATTGTAACAGAAATACTGAGCAAAGTCATGATATAATCACATCTTGCTTAGAGATGTAGATGCTCAAATCCCATTCATTTCTGTGGAAAACAGAAGGTCCACAAGTTCCCATAAACACAAAGTTTATGAATAAACCCCAAATACACAGCTTTAGGATGCCACAGAAAATATCTTAGGGGGTCAAAAATACTCCACGTTTCTGACCCCTCCATTCTGTCCATATGCCTATACGTGTATGTCCATTCAGTGTATGCCCATAAATATATATATGCAAATGTATAAACACTTGTTTATTTAAAAGTATTTTTCTTCAGATGTCATAATGTTCACTTTCATTATAATAAACAATTACACATTTAAAAGTGCCTAAATAAGAGGTTTGGTGATTTTTGTTTCAACTCAAACCGTCAGCATGTCATTTTAGTTTGTGAAACCTCACAAACGTTCACTTCTCTATTTTCCATTTTAGGATTATTGCAATTTTTTTCTCTCTTTCAGTTCACCTTCCTTCTATGCTTTCATTTCCCCAGAAGGTAAAAAAAGAAGGAAAACAGTGGGCAAATATATAAAGGAAAAAGAAAGCATGCTTTTTGCCCCCCAACCAAACAAAACCAGAATACAACCACATACCTGGAAGGCTTATTTCTCATGTTTTTCTCATTTTTTCAGTCATTTGAATAAAAAAAAAAATAAATTAACTTGACCTTGCAGGTATTGGTAAACCCATCCCATCGGACTTTCCTTTACTTCCCATCCAGGAAGATCACTTGGCTTCATTAATATACCCCCATCTTCAATTACAAAAAACGTATTTAGAAAGTGACAGAAAGCGTCACATCCAAATCGCTGAAACTACTGATTCAGTGCTGGGTAAGCCAACGGAACTGCCAGCAGCAACCAGTTCAGATGGTGTTTTCTGTAAGATGATCCTTTCCCAGGAACCTGGTACTTGAACATCTACTGGACAAAGTTCATCCCTCAAAATACTGTGATCCACATTTACAAGACAGCAGGTAAAGAACTGCCTAAATTGCAGGATACAAAGAGCTCTTTCCTTGTGGGATCACAAGCTAAAACCATAGCATCTTTACCTAGCTGCATATGGGTCAGAGGGTTGAAACCAGTCCTATGGATTGAGAAGGGACTCTCCAAATTCTTGTTATTGGCAGAACAAATTGCTGAAGTCATCTATTCTGCAGTGCATTGGATTTCAGTGTGATTTGGTTTGTAGATTACCAATGAGCTGCTCCCACAACCTGAACCTTAAACAGAATGCAAGGAAGCATTATTTCCCATCCCTGGCAGTGTTCAAGGCCAGGCTGGACAGGGCTTGGAGTAACCTGGTCTAGTGAAAGGTGTCCCTACCCATGGAAGGGGGTTGGAAGTAGATGAGCTTTAAGGTCCCTTCCATCCCAAACCAGTCTGGGATTCTAAGATTTAGTTCTAAATGTATGGTAATATTTCAGTTTTGGAAAGTCTCTCTTTGGAAAATGCCGGCTCCCTGATAGGTTTGTTCACTTTCCTTTTCAACTATACCGAAAAGCCAGCTATCCAAAGAGGATACTAATGGGGTATGTTCTCCCCACCAGCACGAATTCAGCTTCCACTGTGCAACCAAGGATAAGTAGAGGTCTAGAGACAGTTTTACCTCATTACAGGGAACACACAAGAAGCACCTGAGCAGCTAAGCAAGTCCAAGCACTTACAGAGTAAAGGGGCCAGAGAGACCATATTTGCTTTAATCCCCTTATCAGCAACTTGTCTTTGGCTGGAGGCTCTTTATCACTAAGTGGCTTGCCAATGAACTACCATCAAGGACACAAAAGAGCACATACTCCATGAGTAAACATCCTACAGAACGGGCAAAGAGATCTTTTGTAATGGTCACAATAATTTGTCTCTGCTATATTATAGACTAAATGTAAGTGATTTCTCGAAGTCAATATTTTTTACTTATGAGGAAAACGATTGTAGAAACCTTGAGGCAGGAAAGGGTAAGAAGCAGCAAGAGCAGTGACGGAATGCAGAGAGACAGACGGGCTAGAGGGCAATGAGACTACACTATGATATGTAAAATGTCAAATGTACATTACCTTCCAGATAAAGTCTAGGTGTAAAGGGCATGTGTGTGATCATGAGGGATGGCTGCCTTAATGGGAACCCTTTTAACCACTTCTAATTCATTCCTATAGTTGAGCTGATTGCACTTCTCTAGATCTGAGGGAAGATATCAGTGAACGGAATCGCTCTTAATCAGATCTGATGATGATATCCTGCTATCTTTAAGTGCAGCAATGTACGCAGCATACAGGAAGGTCTCAGAGATTTCAGGTCCCAAATTAAGAAATACCTCACAGGGTTGTAAAGGGTAGAAAATACCACAAACCCATGGGGTTTACATCTAGGGAGATATACATGATGATAGGACATCTCCCAGTATTCCTGCTGGGCCCTACTGACAGATTTGTCACTTTTGCCTTATGTAGGTTGGGCACATGCAAGATGCTTACAGGATGTGCCAGCAGTCTCCAGGGGGTTTCAACCCATAATCAGATAAAATATCACGGTTCAGAAAACAAATCATCCTGTTTAACTCCAAAAGGAAATTTGTTTGATGGAAAAAAGGAAAATACTGTTTCAGGTCAACTCAAAATGACTTTTTGTCTATTCAGCTCCAAATCCAAACCATCATTATTTGCACAGTTCTAGCTTCTACTGCAATACTCTGTTGGAAATATTCACACACAGTTAATCTGACTTGCCCTGCTGGAGTCGCTAGAATATCACAAGACTCGTGAAGCAATTGGGAAAGGCTTGTGCTCCTTGGCTAGCAGAACCTCCTCTGATGCTCGCACTCAGAAAGAGCAACATTGTCAAGACCAGGATAAAACCTACAGCCTACTGGGAAGAATTGATTTGCTGCTGCATCAGAAGATTGGGAAATAAACTTGTACCTGGGAAAACCCCAAGATTTTAAGAAAATACCAATTTAATGATTCAATGCTGCCTCCCTCCCTTTCCAGGGGTTTATCCATGCAGGGTGCAAAGAAAGCAGACTCTGGCCCCGAGGGAGTTCAGATGCAGCAGACTGATCTACCAGCAGGCTGCAATATGTTCCCAGAAGGTGCAATATAATTCTGAGGCCAAGAAACAACCTATTAGCTCTGCATGCCGTTAATTCTCATGAACAGTTCAATCCAGTGCTCACAGAAGCTGTTGGGCATCTTTCCATTCTGTCTAGCCGGACCTGGATTAGGGTTTATTTATCTTTTCATTATATACCTTATCTTTAAGTAGGAAGCAGCCCAAACAAATCAGTGCAGCTGTGTGCATTTTAAGCCCTCCACCAGGCTCTGTGCCCAGCAGCACACGCGATGCTGTCTGCAGGTCGGAATGAAGGCATGTCACAGTCAAAAGCCACTCATGGAGAATTAAACTTCTGAATTCACCATGGTTCCCCTGTTTTGCCAGCCTGAAGAAGGAGCCCAGCAGGTTCCTGAGTCACATGCCAAAATGCCTCCTTCGTCTTCCCTGGAATTTGAAATGATTACTAATAGGCATTCTTGCTGAAAATGATTTAACATAATGTGCTGAATGAGATCACTAAGTTAAAATATCCTTCCCGAAGTGACTCTCTCGTTGCTTATCAGAATGCCAGAGGGGAAGGAGGACAGCATGAAGTGAATTCTTTTGCTGTCTTCTGCATTTTACAAAATCTTTAAGTTACTGAAGAATTCATAATAGGAAGTTTCACTGAGGCTCATTACAAGAGGTCTATGATGCAGGTCTGGCAGGCAGCGAGGGGATGGAGACACAGGGGTTTGAGGTAACCTCTCTTGTTCATGCTTTCCCTTTTTGGAGTATTTTATTCAGTGTAGGCTGGGAACTGAAGACAGGGAAGGAAATGAGGTTGGCATGAGAGCAAAGCTGGCGAGGGGATGGGCACTCTTTGCCCTGCATCCACAGCCCTGGATGCGTATCACCGCTGCAGCTGCATGTATTACAGCAGGATGCTACCACGCAGTGAAACACAGAATTTAGGGAGGAAGAGGAGTGTGCACCACAAAACACATCACTGCATGCCAGGGATGCTCAGGGTTATGCTGAGAGGCCAGGCTGCCCTTACCCATCCAAATCTGTCAGCCTCAAAATTAACTTACTGAGGTCAGTACTCATAACAGTGGTATTGCAGACTTTTGATTCAGTCTTCCTTTCTGAGAAAGCCCCATACTCTCTGGCCCAGTAGAGCTATTACCTGCCAACCTAAAGGATGATGAATGTTATTTATATTGCAGTAATGGCTAACCAGCCAGTGGAGACTAGGGACAGGCTGTGCTATAGACTTTTCAAACACACACTTGAATGAGGACTGCCCACAGATGGCTGAGTGTATGAAACTGCTGAGACATTTCAAGATAATGTTCTTGAATGCCTTGGATATGATGACCTCCAACAACTCTGCAGTACTTGTGCTGACTGCACCCACACAAAGTGCTGCTCTACAGTAAAGATGCTCATTCATACCAAATTCTTACAGTTACTGTGACATGCCCTTACAATAGCAGAAAACTCATTACTCCAAAGCAAGCACCTCTGTGATAAGAAGGCCTTTAAGTTCCTTGATTAATAAATGCAAAAATACCAATGTACTTCAAACTGAACAGAAAACATAGATGAATAGAAAGGTGTTCCAATGAAAAGGTTTCCTGATATTTAGCTGCTGTAGTTCTGCTGACCAAGAAATAAAGTAAATCAATGAATAAGAACTACTCAAGACGCAGATAAGTAATCCAGCAGCAGTAAAACATGAAGGGCCTGATCCTATAAAAACCCAGTAGGACCAATTTAATTCTGAGGTGCAGACTTGCAGGATTAGGCTCCAACTAATTGTAGACAATTGCAAGGACTGAAAAACTACACCTTCAGCTTTCCATTACAGTGGACCCAGAGCGGGGATAGCTAACACTTCCTGGGAAACACTCTCCCGGGAAACAGCCCTGCAAAGATGCAGAGGATATACATCTAAAACATTCAATGCAGATTTCTATCTTAGAAAAATCACAGTGACTTCTTTTATATGCACTGAGGTACAGAAACCTGAAATATTAAGTGGCATATTCCACCAAGAAATGCCTGCAGAATAGGTGTCAGCCTCTCTATTATCCTTTCTACAATTAATGCTCCAGCACTGAAGTTCTAAATATTCAGCAGACACTAGTGTCCATCAGAAACCTCATTAAAATACAAGTGCTAAAGTTATACCTTACCTCTAATTACACTCTTTACACTTGAAAGCTGCTTTAGACAAGACTGTGTCAGAGCTTCACAACCAAAAGCCTTAAGATGCCAGAGCCCAGTAAACAGACTAAGCAGGGATCAACCTGATACGGTTTTATCTGTCTTTTCCGTCAGATGAGTGGTCACCCCCAAACCAAATAGGAGAAATGAAGCACACAGTACGAGACTGCAAGTACTTTCTAGCTGTCTCAACTCTCAAAATCCCCCAAGAGGACTGATGTCTCAACATCTGGGCATTCTTTTCACTGTCAAACACTCCCAGAGCAATGGGGTTTGTCAGCAATCTGCTGAGCATATACAGATGACAACTGCAGAGCCTGGAGTGCTCAAAGGCATTTACAGATAGTAGAGGCTTGCGATAGATGTGTTGAACCACAGCTGAGATTAAAGGATATGTGAAAATTAAGCCAAATAGCTGTAAAGTCTTTAGCTGTGGTAGTTTGTGTAGGCACCACAATATGCAAAGTTCAGCCTGGGTGTGCTTTACAATTAATACAAATTGTTTAAGGGAGGCTGATCACCCTCCATATGTCACATACAACACAGAAAAGGCTGTTGGGATGAATTTGGAAGGTGGTCCTTGCTGTCTAACCTACGACTCCATCTATTACTCAAATACATGCAAACGAAGCACCGTTTATAAACAGGTTTTGGATTGTCCCAAGTACAAATTTCACGGACGATGGATTTAAAGCTCTTTCCAGCACCTACATCTCACCTAATGGTTCTCCGTCCCTCATAGATTCTCAGCCTATTGCCCCACCATGATCTACATATCTTCCTAAATCTTTTCAAAGATCTTCTTGACAAAGGGATATGTCCTGCTGGTACAACACAGAGATGCATTATATCAAAGATTTTTGCTTTAGTGACATAAGCGCCAAATGTTTTCCAAGTCAGCTGTATTTTCAATAATCTGCCCATTTTGCATTTTCAGAATAGGTTTACCCACTCGTGATAGCATGAACTCCTTGAACCCTCCATCCTCCAATCCAGCCAGCTATAGAACTTTGCATCAAACTTTCTATAACATCAAATAGATTTCTTTTTCATGACATCCTGAAAAAAGCTAAATCTTCATTCAGCTGCAGTCAGTACAAAAGCATAAGTTAGCTCTGTGGTGTTCAAGAATAGCTGCTTAGACTCTGAGGCCATACATTCTTCTGCTAAAAGTTACATTATCACATCCTTGTCTAAATATTTTTGCTTCCTTTGTCTGCCAAAAGCAACACCTACAACTGCTATAACTGAAAATGACAAGTTAAAAATGATTTTCACCAATTTGTCACCCTTTTGTATTTAACAACATTAAATGTATAGTCTAGTTCATTAACAGAGTTCTGTCTGTTTGTATTTGCAAACAACAAGGAAGAAATAAATGTGTTAAAAAAGAAAGGAATGGAATTGTAAGTACAACAAAAATGGAAATGGAGTTTGTGGGTTGGTGCAGCATCTAAAACCACTTTATACATTTGAAAAGGAAAAAATCATAGAATCATTTAGGTTGGAAAAAGCATTAAGATCATTGAGTCCAGCTGTTAAACCAGCACTGCCAAGTCCACCGCTAAGCCATCTCCTTAAGTGCCACATCTACACAATCTTCTAAATACCTCCAGGTATGGTGAGTGCATGAACTTCCCTGGGCAGCCTGTCCCAGTGCTTGACAAACCTTTTCCAGTTAACTTCCAAGTTGCCTCACTTAATTGCTTTTAACTACAGCAGCATATAAGATGGCCATCATGTATTTTCATGTGATCTTCTTGCTCAGCACTCTTATTATGAGGTTTTACCTTTATTAGCGGGGTTCTCAGTCTCTATGCTTCATGAAACCAGTCAATAATAAAGTTTTTCACCACTTTTGCATATTGAAGTCATTAGAAAGCTTAACAGTTTTACAGCTTTACTAGTAGAACTACAGTTCTTTTGCGAGTGGGGAGTTCTCATCATGTATATCTCACAAAGGATAAAATGCAAAAGCAGAAAACGTCATTAATTTTCCTTCAAGCAGATGGTTTTGCAGTATCACTGAACATGTTTATATTAATGATTTTCGGAAAGAGAAGGAGATGTCGTATTTGAGGTGGAGGATCCTACCAAGCCCACTGAGAACCATCAGTACATCCAACAACAGTGGGATTTTTTCATTAACTCACTGCGACAGCTGTCAAGCTGGGGAAAACTTTTTGTTAATGTCAGTACAATTGTTCATTTAAACAAAAGCCAGTAACTCAGTCACGCTGGAACAGATTATGTGCCCAGCTCTGCCATACAATCTGTGCACAGGTGTTTATCACATATGCATAGTTGCTCTTTAATTCTCATCTTTGAGGCTACAAAGTGATTTATCCAGCGCCTGAGCAGAGCCCTACAAAAATCAGGCCAGAAGGCAATTTGTGACTGAGTTATAACAAGCTGCCATGTTCTCCCGTGTTAAAGGGGGAGGTTTGGCACCCCAGGCTAACAGCCGGGGTAGGACGTGCTCCCTGCATGCCAAGCTAACCGTGTGGTTGCCCTTCTTCCCTGTGCCCTCAAAACAGCAGAACACAATTATTGGTAGAGATGTCACCTCACTCTGTGTGCGGTGACAGACTGAAGTACAAAAGATGTTGACTGCATCCTTCTTGGGGACCCCGTGTGACCCCGTGTGCCACAGCTTGAGCCGGAGTTCACAAGGAAATCTCAGTATAGGTTTTTGTACTATCACAGCGTCTTTGCAACCAGTAAAGATGCAGAGATCCTATTAACTACCAACACTCAAGGCAGGGCCTGTATCACTAAGGTGATTTTCTAACATCAAAATCAACTCAGAACAGGAAATGGAATAAAGTCCTTACCTCCTCGTAGACATCGTCATTCCTGCTGAAGTCTCCGGCCCTCCTTGGAAGCACATGGACATGAACATGCTGAAAACGTGAAACAAAATAATGGTGATTATCAAGGTCCTGACTTTCTTTTCTGGATTGTCAGCATTACTCTCAACACATACAAGAAACCACGTACAGGCACCCACAGCATTATTTTCAGAGGGGAATACATTAACCTCTTCCATAACAGTATCTCAACTCTTTGGAGAATATAAAAGATGAAAACCAGAAAAACATGAGAGAGCAGCTCTGCTGTATTATATGGGCTTCAGCATGAAATGCCTGGAAGTTTAGGGGCTCTGTGGAATTATTCATAGTTGTCAGTCAGAAACGTATTTAGCCACAGCTTTGAAATTACAATGTACCTTGGAGCTGTGTGTTATGACTTCAAAACTGACAAGAATAAGAAGGTGCCAGCAGTGGGACATGGCTGTAGCAGTTGTGGGCAGAGGGTCTGTATGTGCATCCCTAGGCTCAGTCCTGTGTTGCACAGGCTGGTGACAGAGGAACTGATGGGACACAACAGAGACCATGCAGGTAGAAAGGCTGTCAGAAAAGAACACTCACCAGGCTGTATAGCATGGCTAATGCAATGTCTTTAGCAAGGTTAAAAACACCTTAATGCTTTGCCTTTCCTCCTAGGAGG
The DNA here is from genome assembly GCA_026283785.1 of Coracopsis vasa. NCBI lineage: Eukaryota > Metazoa > Chordata > Aves > Psittaciformes > Psittacidae > Coracopsis > Coracopsis vasa. The sequence continues at coordinate 28,955 of JANHGB010073167.1, forward strand.
TTGTAGCTAGAATAGAACCATAGAATCAACTAGGCTGTAACAATAGACTGAAACACCCTGTGGTATGAGGAGAATGCTGGGGGCACATGATGCAGGGTCATGGGTGCCAGTGCATCAAGTGGTCCCAAACATGTGAGGCACAAGAGTTATGAGCCCAGTTTTGCAAAGCTTGAAGCGTGTCACCCTCCTGACGGCAGAGTCATTGCTCAGGAGGTAGCAGAGCTGAGGACTGTAAGATAATACCAGGCATTGGAGGGAGGTGAGGGACAATTTTGTCACAAAAGTTGATGAGATATGTGGAAAAAGAACAAAAATATGGACAAGAAAGCAAATACATGACTTGCCACCTTGCCAACTTGAATTGTATTATTACTACTGCTATTTTTTTTTCTGTTAAGAGATGATGACAGTCTCTTCATACCATATAGCAAGGATAACTCAAGTTTTTCAAGACTCAAACTGTACCAGGAAATCAAATGCTCAACTACCTGCTTCTCAGCAGAAAGTTCAGCTAGAACATTGCAAAGTGCTCTTTTACCTTTTCCCAGGTCTCTTTCACTCTCTTCTGAGAAAAAAAAACAACAACAAAACCCAACTGAGAATAATTCTTCAAGAAAAAAACCTCACAGACAACACCTCATGGAGGAGAGGCAGCAAATGATCTGAGTGACAGATTGCATTTATGCACCTCCAGATCATTTTAGATGGTGTCTAAATCCTTCAAGAAAACACAGAAGGCTGCATCAGAAAGAGCACCGAATGATTTACAGAGAATTTAGACAGCTTGCACCTGGCCTCAACTTGATGAGGTAGAAATCAGCTAAAATTCATGCCCTTCATTGCAACGTTCTCAAAACAGGGTGCAAGTCTATAATGAAATCCCAAAGAAATAAAAAATTCTTAGGTTATTTGTAAGAAAATTCAAACACACCTTTATTGTGTTAACTTCAATCCATAAAAACATTTGCTCAGCGAAGAAAATGAAATCGCAAGGATGCTTCAGCTAATGAAATTTCCCAAACACCACTCTTTTCTCTCAGCTTACCCCAGAGAAACCAAAGGTGCGATGGCTTATTCTTATCATTATCAACAGCTTTCAGATTCAGCCTAGAGATGAGGATGGTTTTTGAGGGTCAAAAACTGTGGTTTTGAGTAATCAGTGATAGCGTTCTGACGGTGTATTATACTAATATAGCATGAGAGCACAAGTGTTCTTGTGACGTATTGGTGCAATGTATCATCTGAACCTCACTGCTCTCACGATGTATTGCTCAAAATCACAAGGAGAGCTTAAAGATGGTCTTCAGTAGCCTTAGGCCTGAAATTTGCTTTTGGACAAAGACTGACTTTCAAGAAAACTGAAAATGAAGATGAAAGCCTGCAGTGATGCTGTAAAAACTCCAGCACTGTCACACCTCTGATTCATGTTAGATTCTGAATTTAGTCCTAAGAACAGAGAATAATCTGCCAGTCAGTCTTTCTTTTCTGCTACAACGAGTGACAGCTTTGCTACAAATATCAATTGTCAGGAATTTCTCTTGATGATACATACACAGCCTAATATCAGCTATCACCAACCATATCCCCCAAAAGTTCAGCTGCCTTTCAGAGTGATTTTTATCTCTGTGTCAGAATGTTCCAGTATGCACACAGAAGATGATCTCTATACCCACAACAGGGAATTTGGAGTATCAGGAAGTGTGCAGGACTGTAGTCCAATGCTCAGTGCAGAGATAGTGCACCGCAGATGCACAGACCAGCACAGCAGGTGATGAATGAGCCTAATGTGATCTTCTACCCAAGACAAGCTCTTGTGATCAGCATGAAAAAAAGAAGAAAAAGTGTTTATGACAGCATATGGGCCACCTGGCATCAGTGGAGACATTCTCAGAGGTTAGCCACCTTCACTACACGCATTATGTTCTTACACAACACCAGGCTTCATAGCTAAATCCATCAACTGCATCACAAAACAAATTAGTATTTCTAAAGTTTGTGGTAACTAAAATCGATTTAAAAGACAGCATCTTGTCCCAGAAATCCCAATTTCTTTTAAATTCTGTGCACGGAACATAAACAAACATATGGATTCTCCCTACTGTTTGTGTAACAGAAATGAACAGGATTGGCCATGGGGTCTCAAGTAGTTTCCTTCTTTTCAGCTTCACCAAGAAAACACTGTGAAATCCAAGCAGCACAGAGTAGTGGATACCACCTACTGAGAAACACTGCACAGGTGATTTCACACCTTCTCTAATCTGCCTTTCAGCTTCTGGCCTTTCCAACTCGCTGGTATTCTGATTCATTAAGAGTTCTCTAATTGATCATTTTTGCTCCTTAGCACTATCTGTTTTCACTAAAGCCTCAATCCACCAAGGCACTTAAGCACCAGCTCGATTTCCAACTTGTGAATTGGTTCAGTGGGAATATTTGCATCCCAGATATTATGTATATGCCTCTGTGTTTTGGATCCACTACAGAGAAGCGTCTCCCCAACTGGTGGTAGAAGAAATTCAAGTCACTTCTTTCCAGTTTGCTTTCCAGGCAAAACAAAACCTGCACGTCCAAAAAAGACATTTGCAGTTGACTGAAATGTGTCAGTGGATACAAACAAAACATTTGGCTGCATTTTTTTCCTAAACCAAACAAACAGATTTAGGCAAATCCCCTCAAAACACTGCGTGGAGACAGAAAGTCCAAACACTGTGTATACAAAATAAAGTAAAATAAAGTATTTCAACTTTTCTCCCCAGTTACTGTTGGTATCCTCATGGCTGCTGGGTGGCAGACAGCCCCATCACATTCCAGCAGGCTCCATTCAATCACTGGTGATGTTATTTCATTTTTTCCCTAAAATAAAATTGCTTCCCCTCATTTTGCATTATTTTTATTAATAAGCAAGAAAAGCGCCATAGAACAGCCGAGATATCTACATTAATGAATGAATCAATATTCCCTGCATGAGGGTAGGAAAAATGCAGACACATGGCTGTGTTGCTTGGGATGCTAGCTGCCATTTCCTCCTCGTCAGACACTGATGGAGAAAGATGTGCACGATCACAGGAGAAGGGCACGCTGGCTATGACAACACCAGGACACAGCAATATGCCCCCAGGTGAGGGACACACAAAGAGCACAGAATCACAGAATGGTTTGGGTTGAACGCACCTTAAAGCTCATCCAGTTCCAACACCCCTGCTACAGGCAGGGACACCTTCCACTAGACCAGGCTGACCAAAGTCCCATCCAACCTGAGCCCCACCAGCTGCTTTTGATGGTTGAATTTTATAGGACCTCCAAATCTAAAATTATTAGACCTTTTCTAGCGCTGGGTCTGTGGCTTCCTCTGTGGCTACCACATTATAAATTAAATCACAGTCTGAGAAACTCCTGTGAGAATTATAAAGTGATGCAAAATCACCCTTAAGAGAAGCCTTTTCAAGACCTTTGTTCCCAGAATGGCAAGAGGATTAGAAAATGTACTGCAAGGAGCAGATCTGCAGGGCATGGGGAAACCATGTGATGTCTCTGACCCCTCGCCACAGTGATAGGATCCTCCACTCAAGCCTTGCGGCATTCCCAGCATGACTGTGGGAGCATGTGGCTCTGGGGGGCACTCTGGAGCACGCTCGTCCCACCTCTGCTGAAATCTGGCAGCAGCACTGTGGCGTTTGTGGGATTACACACCTAAATTGTGGGATTACACATCTAAAGTTGATTTCCAGTGAACCAGGGCTGCAAAACACTCACTGAAGCCTCAGCCAAACAACCTGGAGCCTGCTTTGTTGGAAAAACGCCCAATCACTCAGGTGACTTTTGCTTCAGCACTCAAGGCCATGCAGAGAGCAACGCTCTTAGCTACAGCTGTTTCCATATACTGAACTATGGTCGAACAACCAATGTGTCACCACTATGCTGGATGTAAAACAAAAACACTAGGCAAAAATAGACACTGAAAGAGATTTCCCTAGTAGAACAGAACAGTGAAGAGCAGATGACCCTGCCACACACCGCTGGGGAGGACATAATCCATGAACATTATGTTGTGCTCACTCAGCTGCTGTGCTGGTTAGCAGAGCAACAAAGCTCAGCTTCCAACAGAAAGGGAGATAATAGCCTGTACATGAGCTCCTCAGCATGCACCCAGGATCTATTAGCAGTAAATGTTGCTATAGGGTGAATACACACAAACTAGCAACTGGTCACACAACCTTGAGGACCGGGGTGGGGGGCTGCCAAAAAGTTGGCAGAGGAAGAGCTGTTCACCCCACAGCTGCACAAGCAGTACACGGCTGAACTGTGCCTTCATGCAGCAAAACCAGATGCCTTTCAGCAGCTTAATCCTTTCCCTCCTTACTTTTCATCCTTTCTACAGAGATAAAGCCTTGCAGTCGTGGGCTTCCACGGTCTCACAGCGCAGTAACATCAGGAAAGGCCATGATGTAGGGCAAGGAGGGACATCAGGGCCAGGAAGAGTAAACCCCAGTGTCTCTGCCACTGTCGTGTTCAGGCAGGAGGGAGGGCAAGAAGGGCACTAGTGGCTTCAGGAGATCATTGCATAGCCAGTTCGCTGCAATGAAGGTTGCTGGTTTGCAGATAAGACCTTGATGCTGCAAAGTCCCCTGTCCATTAGAGACATGGGCTTCTTACGGGAGGCTGTGATAATACTTCTTTTAAACTACCAGATTAACTGTAGAAGTTCCAAACTAATAACCATTCTCCAAGCAAGACTGTTAGTGGGTGATAAAGAAAGTCAACCATAATACTGAGATAGCCACATGAAAAATAGAGCAATTTTGTCCTCTCTGTAAACTGGGCTTCCATGGAGCCCTTGTTTGCTATTCCTGATTAACTGCTCAATTAACCCTGTTACAAAATTATTCCGTGGAAAACCCTGCCTGTATATCTATAGCTCATTAACAGAAAGCACTCCCTCTGCTGTCCCCGACAATACATCGCATTACCCAGGCACCAGCACGCTTGGTACAGTTGCTCTTTCGAGGCATGGAAAGCCAATTTCTAAGGCTTGCAGGCCCTGACAAAGACATCTTCACGGGAAAGCAATTTCTGTTCAGTGAGTATTTATGAGTTCTTGACATTTTTCCTAGTCCTGAACTGAGTTGGGATGTGGAATAAATCACAAAGTAAAAAAAGTCCTATCCAACATTAGGAAAAGAAAGAGTTTTGGGCAATTAAACCACTAAGTTTTCACAGCCTTCAAAATTATTGCCAACATTAATACTATTTTTCCACATTCCCAGGAGTTATAAATTACACAAAGTAAGACCACTTTAAATGACCTAATTTTTATAAAATATTAAAACATGACAGGAAACTATTGAAACAATTTCTTTCCTACAAAAATGCCCTGTTCCTAGGAATCAGCGTTTTCCTTTCCACCTCCACTAAAACCTCATGCATGAGGCTGTACAGATGCAGACAGTTGGTGCCTCCTCCCCAGATGGCAGCTCAGGCATCCTGGTGGTAGGGATTACTCCATGCCTAGGAAGGCGGCACAGACTGACACGCTCTTGTAACACCTTTTTTTTGGCTCTGGTGTCCTAAAACACAAACAGAGCTTGCTTTTCTACCATCATGAGAAACGTAAGGATGTGATCCAGACGGAAAGGAGTGGCACACTGTCAAGCTCAGGAGCAGTGTGCGCAGGAGGACAGAGGGATGCTTTGGAAGGGAAGGACAAAGAAATCCACATCAGTCTCAGGGCAGAGCAGAGTTAAAAGCAGAGATACAGGTGGGAATGGACTAGAAGAGCCATCAGAGAACAGGAAAGGTGGGAGCTACCAACAGAATGCAGATAGTAGTGGAAGTTTTGTGAATCAAAGTCATGCAGAAAGAGGGTGCAAAGAGAGAAAAGAGAAGAAAGTGGAACAAGTCCTGGGAAACGAGGCCACACAGGCTGCCCACACACTACCATGCAGGAAACACTTGTGTGTATCTGCACGGCACTGCACCATACACATACTACCTAGGAGGAAAAAAGAATGCTTTGCAATGATCCCTACCAACATTTGTGCCATGGATTTGCTTCTAGAAGAGTGAGTATCATGATACTGCCCAGCACAGAGAACAAGTACATTGGAAAGCAACAAAAATGAGAGAATCTGTAAATATGAGAGGAAAAAAGAATCAGAAACCAAACCAAGTGGGGAACTTGCAGCAGAGTACATCTGCAAATATGTAGATAGAGAAATGTGCAGATTCAGCATCCTCCATGAATAATGCATCTGTCAAGTGCCGTAAAGTTTTGAAGAAATGAGCTGCAGATGAGCTAGAAAAGGGATGCAGACCTAATGAAAATATCCACAGAAAGACACTTAAACCCACTGGAGACCTGCAGTTATAACTTCCACAGCTGAAGGCAACTATAGCATTTGCAATAGAATTGCCAACCCCTCCTCCTCACCCTCAAACCCCCAAAAACCTGGCACAATAATGAGGGTAATCAGCTTGTTTACTGGAAATGGGGATCTAAATGTAATTTCAACATCTATGAGATCCTCTGAAAGGCAACAAATGAGTAAGTGGCAATAACCGTGGTATGGCGCTTCTGAACTGGTATTTCCTGACCTCTAACCTGGTCCACAGTTCTAAGAATAAGGGTCCACACACGGTGGGAGGAAGGTCAGGCTAATGACCATCACCAGCTCCTCTTAGCTGCCATTATTTAATGTCTATCCCCTCCCCAGCAACCACAGTGGATGGGACAGGAAGACCTGAAGGAACATCAACTATTACTCCGTGTAAATCAATAGTAAGAACACCACACCTTGGTCCAACCAACTGCTACGCTATATTTCCTGGATTACATGTCAGCAACACTACGATCGGGACCCTATGAGACATGTACAGCATCTTCTACACCTCGAAAACCAAAGAACTGCAAAAATAACCCGAAACCTCTGCAGCCCCTGCATGAAGTATCGCTTCTGTTTTACAGATGGGAAGGCTGATGCACAGACCAGTGAAGGTGCCTCCGAAGCTGCTTGGGAAGATGCTGTCAGCTTAGGGACAGCTATAGAGCACCTGCCTTGAGATCTGCATCTTTGCCTTCTATCAGGGTCACTGGTTTTGTGCAAATATGGTATGGCCAAGATGCAAATGCATTTCCCCTCACCCCTGATCTTTAGTTAAGTCTTGATAAACACATATTGTTTGAACACTTGTGATAAGTATAATTAGGGTTCTTTAATTTATGTTTCAATAAACCATTCTATAATAAACATTTACTGCTCAGTGAATAAACATTTAAATGAAGCTTCTAATGGGGGTTACATGTTTTGAAGCAGTTCATGGCTTTGCTGAAGTCTCTCCCTATACTTAATGAGAGTCATTTCCATAATCTGTGCATTATTGCTTAAGCCTTCCTTTAGGAATATTTTACAAAGTAAAATTCTGTGAAATATTATCAGCCAAAAGAGAAAATGCTAAGAGGATTATCAAATTGTTCTGTTAAAGGGACAGCACAAGCTTTCATTTCCCCCCTGAGATGCTAACATTGTAATTATGTAGAATGTGCTTACTAATTATCACACTGGTGTGTTATTACTGGGTTTTTCCCCCAGAGACCCCGTCTAAATGAAAAGGATGAGAAACTCCTGAAAGGTCTGATATGAAGGGCTATATAATGCTAATTTACTTTCTGATGTTAATAAGGGTAAGGTTTGATCCCCCCCAGACAAATCCTGATGTCAAGAAAGGTCCAGCTCCCTCAGAAAGGACCAGCTGCTCTTTTGTATGAAGTTGTGTACAGCTTCTCCCACAGCATCAGCCCTACAGGCCCCCAATTAACACCCAGGCTCTCACCCCCATTTTGCTGAAACTTTCCACCCATTTTCCCACTGAATGGCAGGACTTGGTACATTAAGGTCGAGGGAAAGATTACTGCTGGAATACAGAGAGTTTTCAATTCTCCGGAGTATCTGCAATGATATAAACACCTGTAAGATATTTCTTCCATGTGTCTGAGTACATCTGAGGAGAGCATAAAACTGGAATTTATCTTCTCCTCTAGCAGGGAAGAGCACTATAGCAGCAATGGCCCAGTCCCTCCTTAATGCAGGGAGTAGGGGAGAAGAGAAGGAGATAAATCAGGAATGGATGCGGCTGGGGAAGCCAAGCCTTACATACCAGTTATTCTGAGAGGGAAATCATTATCTCTAATTTTTGTGGTTACTGCCTTTTTAGACAACTATTGCAACTGATAGGATAAAGAATTAAAATACTGTCCCTGTCTCCCCTTTCATTAAAGATGTGTATTGGGTTTGTATGGCAAGGTTTTGGTAGCAGGGGGACTACAGCAGTGGCTTCTGTGAGAAGCTGCCAGAAGCTTCCTCCATGTCCAACAAAGCCAATGCAGCCAGCTCCAAGATGGACCCAGCACTGGACAAAGCTGAGCCCATCAGTGGCAGTGGTAGCACCTTTGGGATAATGTATTTAAGAAGTTACTGCAGAGGGACAACCACAGCCAGAGAGAGGAGTGAGCACATGTGAGAGGAACAGCTCTGCAGGCTTCCAAGGTCAGTGCAGAAGGAGGGGAGAAGCTGGAGTGGAGCGGGAAGAAGCAGCGATTCCCTGCAGCCCGTAGTGCAGCCCATGGTGAGGCAGGCTGTGCCCCTGCAGTCCATGGAGGTCCACAGTGAAGCAGATATCTACCTGAGGAGGAAGGAGCAGCAGAGATAATGTGGGATGAACTGACCACATCCCGCATTCCCCATCCCACTGCACTGCTGTGGGGAGGAGGTAGAGAAACCAGGAGTAAAGTTAAGCCCGTGAAGAAGGGAGGGGTGAATGGAAGGTGTTTGTAAGATTTGGGTTTATTTCTCATTATCCTACTCTGTTTGGATTAGTAATAAATTAAACTCATTTCCCCAAGCCCAGTCTGTTTTGCTGGTCACAGTAATTGGTGAGTGATCTCTCCCTGTCCTCATCTCAACCCCTGAGTGCTTTGATGTATTTTCTCTCCCCTACCCAGATGAGGCGGGGTGTGATAGAGCAGCTTTGGTGGGGACCGGGCATGCAGCCAGGGTCAACCCACCACAAGATGGAAGAGAGATACTACTGCAAGGAGAAAGAAAATGCTTCTGATGATGGCAACATGACTGACCTTCATCACTTTCTGCAGAGGATGAAATGCATTCAAGCCACGATGCTTTCCATGACAGTATCTATCAGTGCTAAGGGAGATTTCCAAGGCTCTGTGTCAGTACTGAGGCATTTTATACCCTTAAGAATACATTTCCCAAGCACTAGGAAACATCTCTGTGCGTACCTACAGCACTCACTAGACTGCATTTAGTTATTTATAATATTAGAATTCTATATAGCAGACATGGGCTCCAAACAGGGGCTGTCTCCCTGTTTTATTGCCGAAAATGCACATTCATTGCTTCAGTTAAACCTTTTAAATGTAAATTATTTTCTATTACAAAAAGTTGATTGTGGGAGTTTCAGTATTTCAAAGATGGTAATTTATGTGACTGGAACAAAATAAAACATTCAACAGAAACAGAATTTTACTTGATCAGAAACACTTTTATGTTTCAATATAGTTTTCATATTTTCCTCTTACAGCAGTGGCCTCTGTCTTTCAATTAGCTTGAAAGAGAAGAACTTCGATAAAACCGTAATTTAACATCATTTGTATACGTGTCATTCCACAACTTCTCCCCCTCACATTTAAAGTATTTTTAAGCTGTCATGAACCAATGCCTGAAATCCCTTATGCAGCTCATCCACTGTTCACCCATCAACAGTCCACTGAATGGGGTGGATGGGGAAGCAGGACCAGTCTCCAGACAACCCACAGAAGAAATTCCCCTCCCTTGTTGTCCCCTCAAACTATTTTGATGGCACATCCAGTGAGTGAGCTGAGAATCAAGAAAGCAGATTTCTCACACGGGCTATATGACCGATGGTCAATCTTTTTTTCTTTACTTGCTTCCCACAGACACTGTTGAATTTGGGGTACAGAATGGCTTCATGGAAGCAAACAGCCTCCTTGAAAATCACAATTCATAGGTCACCTACAACATCACCCAAAGGTGACTGAGATCCCTGTAATGACTCCTCAGTATCAGCAGTTATTGGATCAGGCCTTGCAGAAGATCAGAATCCACACTGACACAAGTCACCTGTAAAGATTCTGACAACCACCCATACAAGCTCATATCTCCACCAAGGCTACCAGTGCAAAAATACCTTCATTCTTGATTTCCCAAGTAACTAGGATTTTTCTTACCATCTTTCATAATATGCAGCCGTGCTCCAGGTCTCCTTCTGCCCAAGCCAGTGGCAACACTTCAGGTTAATTGCTTCGTGATTTCAAGAAATCTGGCAAGCAGATGCGCTAATAACAGCAAAAAATATATACTAATATGTCCCCAAACTTCAACATAAAATAAAATGCATTCATTACCTTCATTCACTGTGTAATATTTTGCAATCATGTTAGAAAAAATGCCAAAGTCCCCATTTTAAACTTTTTTTGGCTTCTTAAAGTAGTTCTTTTGTAAGGCCCTGCATCGCATGCAGCATTTGCACATCTCTCACCTATGTGAGGTGAATGGCTACAAGGCCAACACTGAAACACAGAGAAACGCATCTTCCAGTGCCTGTTTGCTAAAACAAGAGCTCCATCATTTTCCCTTAACCGATTCAATTACATAAATGTATTAGCGATTCAATCTTTCATCATGTTCATGAGCTGGCTACAGAGAAGAGTGAACTGTTCTGCTTAGCACACTTTCACCTTGATAAGCATGAATTACCCTAATTGGGAAAGGAGTTATTTCCAAACTGTTTAAATCCATAAAATCCTTTCATCCAGGGAACTTTGGTGGATATGCAGCACACGCTGTCATTTGCCAGGAGCCCAGCTGAACCCACCAGCCTTGCTGTCCTGCAGACCTTTCAACAGACAGTTTGTCCAAATGGACTTTGACTGTGACTAGCAGGGCCATATGGGCAGAAGGGCAGCAGAAGTGAACGGTTTGTGATTAAGTCCTTAAGTTGTTTAACCTTCAAAATTATGATTCCATACACTCTGCCACCCAACAGGAGGCTGTACAAGCAGGTGAAAAGATAGATGTCTATTCTTAATGACTGTTTAGGAGACTGCTGAGCTCTGGTCTGTGCCCATGTTGGTTCAGTTCATTAATGTAATTAACCAACAATCAATCTTTTTAAATTAGTTACACAAAAACAGCTACAGCCAGATAAACAGACATGAAAGTCAGGTCATGCTCCATTTCTGCATGATTTAACATCCACACTGGAACAGAATACAGGGCATGGAGGCATCAGAAACTGAAGCCAAATTCATTTGAAGCCCTACAACATAATTGAAGTGGGCAAAATCTATGCAGCTGGCTTGGTCTTGTTTGCATGGCCTTCCGTTCTTGCAGCTAAACACCTTGGCAATATAAAAAGTGCTCAGAAAAATCAAAGAGACAAAGAAAGAGAAAGAAAGAGAAAGAGAGAAAGAGGGAGGGAAGGGAAGGCTAGGAAATATTGAGTAGTGAGAAAAAAAATAAAGAGTGTAGCTTCATGCAGGGTTTGAAACTGGACCTTAACAGCAGGTTCCATGAGTCACCAGTGACTCTGTTCACAAAATAAATGAAAACAGAAGGAGCTGACAGTGTCTGTTCCATTTCTGGCTAGGTAAAGACCAGCAGAACATCCTCAGTTTTTACTGAACACAAGGGCTACAGCACAGTTTCATCATCAACCTTGACATGCTGATCTGCTCTTCCAGGATCAGAGCTGAGGGCAACTTACAGATCAGGCTCACAACCTGCCTCCCTCTTTCCCCCTCCTCTGGATTAGGTTGGCCCAAACCTGGCACAATGTGCTCTTCAGAAATCCTGGCCGAGAGGTTGCTAAGGTGATCTACTCCTGCCCCTACTCGCCTCCTATCCATGCTGGAGGGATGAGAACAAACAGCAGCCCTGCAGGGTCTGGTTCAGACCAAAGATACCCCACATAATGCAGACATGTCCTGTTGGCACCAGGCTGAGAGCTGGTCCCAGGGAGGCAGCTCCGTGAGCTCTGGTTGCTGCCCAGCCTGAGCAAGGCTGCGAGGGGATGCTCCTGCCCCAGGTTACCGCGGTGCTCTGCCTGGCGGGTGTGAGCATCTGCGAGCTCGGTGTGGGTGCACTGCCAGCCTGGCTTGAGACTAACAGACAATTTCTTCCTCACGCCTCGAAGCGGGACCCGAACTAAACTGCTTTCAATTTCCCCAAAAGGCCATGTTTGCAACTTTGCCTTATGCTTGTCCATTAAGGCAGCATCTGGCTTCTTTTAATCCCTTGCACTAACTGAGTTGATCCAATTGCTTCCACTGGGCCTAATGCAGATATTGCTGCTGAATGACTGCCACGCAACCAGGTTCCTCCTCCTAAATCCACCACGAAACAGATGGGCAAGAGCCTCCTGGCGATGCAGTGCTGCAGGGGAGTAGGGCAGTGACCAGGCTGTGAACAGCCAAAACACATTCCTTAAAGTGCTGAGCACCTTCCCTGCTGCTTGCCAGAACAGCCACGGAAGGTTGCAGAATCAGGCCCACAGTGAGGCATAAGTGACACACTCACCTGTTTTCCAGTTTTATGAATAGAGGTGATGCAGCTGAAAAGGAGGAGTGGGAACTGGGGCTGATGGGGAAGGAGAGGCAGGATCCTGCTTGAGCTCTGTTTTGAAAGCTGCGTGTAAATTAGCATGACTGGAGAAAGAAAAACAGCCTCTACTAGGAAACCGAGGAGGAACGTGCAAACTGTCATCTAACACCCCCCAACGCTGCTGCCAGAAAACCACCAGAGCAGGTGCCTCTGGAAATGACACTGAAGCAAACCTAAGTGAATTTAAAACTAATAACGGCAAGAAACTTTAATGAAACTCTGACTACCCAGGGTGGCTTTTCTCGTATAGGATTTTCTGAGCTTTCATGACTCTGTACTCAAAAAGCATCCTAAAAAGTTGCAGGCAGCATATTATCACCTTGTGCCTCTGTGTGAACATACATGTATCTTTCCTGTGTGAAACAGCAAGATGCAAGGAGCCTACCTGGCAAATTCCTTATTCATTACAACAATGATCTCTGCTTTCTCACTGTAGGCTATTCTTTGTCACTGCTCTATTATATACACACTGTTAATTGCACACAGGCTGTTTCTGTAGCTGGAGGTCCAGGTTACAGGAGCTGGGCTGTGGAGATCTTGCCACAGTGGAAGCGCCCAGTTTGGTTTGGATTATGCCTCACTCCACAAGCTGAGCACTGAGCCTGAGCTGTTTGTGGGTTTACTATCCCGTGCTGCTGCAGGAGTCAAAAGCAAGCTGCAATGCACAAGGAATACAAAACAGAGACCTAGAGGGCAGGCAAAACTTTCATAAATTCAGCTCATCTACCACGTCGAAAGAATTACTAATCAGAGAAAGCAAGCTACAGAAGTGTTAACATTAATTCCACTCTGCGACAAGCCATGTGGCTAGCACCGTGACACCTTGCCATTTACTGAGGGAAAGCCATTTATTTATTTAACCTATAGCTCACATTTAAATAATTAGTCTGCCTGATAAATTCCAGAACTTACAATCTGTGTGCCATGTTTGCATAAGCACAGCACCGTTAATGCAGGTAGAGTTGCTGAACACTTCCAGCATCATATTAAAGAGTTTCATATAATTAGCAGAGTTAGCCACTCACTCCAACTTTCAGGCCAGTTACACATTAAAAAACATAATAAATATGCTAGTACAGAGTGAAGCTGCTGCTCCAGAGATGCATCTGTGCTCCTAACAAGGGATGTTCAGAGTGTTAAATGCTGACTAGGAATAAGTGAATCACATCAGAAAAGATGGGACTTAATCTAAAGTTCCCCCCAAACTTTCTGTATCTCCAGGAGTCTGAACACTCCCCAGATCAGTCTGCTGCCTTTGGTTTTCTTTCGGGCTGTCAGGAGCAGAGGCCTGAATTTAAGAGGTGCTGACAACTTGTTACTCGCTTCAGGGTCAGAAGCTCGGTGTTTCTCTATGGCCAGACGCCAGAATACTACCTGCAAGACAGTGGATCAGAGCCGAGTGGTTTTGACATCACAGCATCTTTGCTTTAGGCCAGGTTTCTAGAAGGTAAAGTGTAACACTCCTGGGATGGTATTCTGGATGCAGAAGGTCTGACTCTTCAAGAAGCAGCAGCAGCAATTGCATCGGGATACAACTAATGAGCTATATACGCTCACCAGCAGCATGGTCCTCACTTCCAGGAGGTGCACCAGGGATGAGCTCAATCTTTGCTGCTATTATTTTGACACAGTCAAGTGAGCAGAACCCCAGTTGTGTGAATCATATCATGGAAGTCTTTTGGCATCTCAGCAGAATGAGAATGCAACAAATACTAAACACTGTAGTTCAGATCGGAAACACAAAATAAACCTGAATTTTAGCTTAAAAACTGACTGAGTGAAGGAATTGGAGGTGAAAGCTATGCTCATAGAGTAGATGCCACTGACATTCCTGCTACGTTACAATTCGCTACACAACATGGACTGTAGCCTTCATTTTAGAACCTAGGGTGTGCAAAGCGACAATTAGAGAGCAAGGTGATATTCTGAAAATCAAACCACAAATTCAGATAGTAGAAATGCTCATTTAAGAGCTTTCCTTTAGGCACGTCATCTGAAAAGAAGGCCAGAATAAGTCTGGTTATTTGCTTTTTTGGTAACTGTTGCTCTTAAGTCAGGTTGTGGAACACTCAAATTTAAAGCCAAATTTCTGAAATCATTTTGCAATGAGCAGCAACTGTGACACTGACACTTCTTGTCAGGTTTTCAAAGCACTTCGACATGCAGCACACTTCAGAGAAATTAGCCACCTGCATTACCACTAATCAGCTCTGAAAACCCTGTTTCATCTACATTAAGGTCACGTGAAAACTCCTATGTATCTTTTCCAAAAGGTGTTTAAGCACTTCAGAGACTGTTGTAAGTTTTATTATTTTGGATTATTTTGGTCCTCAGCTGAACAGGCATTTTAAGGGGACAGTTTATCCCAGAGTTTCTCAACAAATCCAAAATAACTTAAAGAAATTCTCCTATCCGCCATTCATACGGAAACAAACTCTCCATCTGCTACTTCTCCAAGCACAGAACCAGACTCCTGCCCCATCCACAGGACAGAAAAGGTGGAGAGATATGGGAAAGAGAAACCTCCTCATTGTCTCTTTAGAGAGGCTGTTCACCCAGAGAAACAGGTATTCTCCTGGCAAGGAAGTAAGACACTGCGAAAGGTCTGATATTTGTACTGCAGCAGGATAATGAGCAAGGCTGAGACCATCCAGCCCATGGCAATGCAACTGTGTGAGGTCCATTTCAATGTCATGAATCATTTCTCATGTTGAATCAAAGCCAGAATAAACATAATAGAGTAGGCTGGGAAATCATCCTTTGTAATCTGCAGCGCTCCAAACCAACCACCCAAAGGAGTACTCCAAAACAGCTTCTGAAGTGGCATTTGACAAAAGCTATGCATTTCTGAAATACTAATCAGGGCAGAATCAGCTGAACAGGGAAACGCCAAGTTCATAGAATCACAGAGAAGTTAGGGTTGGAAAGGACCTTAAGATCATCCAGTTCCAACCCCCCTGCCATGGGCAGGGACACCTCACACTAAACC
>JANHGB010073173.1:0-11621 GCA_026283785.1 Coracopsis vasa
CTTTTGATGCAGCCCAGGATACGGTTGGCTTTCTGGGCTGCGAGCGCACACTGCCGGCTCATGTTCATTTTCTCATCAACCGACACCCCCAAGTCCTTCTCTGCAGGGCTGCTCTGAACCTGTTATTTGTGTAGGGGGTAGTTAGTTTTCCGTGGTACAGGTACATGTTTTAACTCTATGGCAAGAGATGACTTTTGCAGTACTTAAGAGTAATGGGATTAATCATGTAGTTAAGGATGGCTTTAACAAGTCCAGAACAGACATCAGACCTATGATTTGCAGGGGAGTATGGGAGGAAAACTGATGGTCTTATAAATTCTTCTTTATTGATATTCTCTTGGTAATACTTCAAAGTACGTGGGTTTATCATATGCATAGATCCTAAAAATTTCTTCAAATGCTTGAATGTAAGGAGGATTCTGGCCTTTTTTTCCTACAGAGGAAATGATTTTTGTATACTGAAATAAATGACAGCAGTGACACTAGTGCAAGTCATTGAGATTGTGTGGAGAATGGAGTATATATGCTGAAACTATACATGCATTTATTTTAAACAGATAGCAAGCATTTAGTTCAGAATATCTTTCATATTAATCTTCTTGCTTGATAATTGCATAATTAGCAGAAACTCATGGAGTGGGAAGACATAATTACATACTGTATCAAAAAAAGATTGACTGTCCTTCAAGAGAATTGTGATTAACTGTAATCTAAATAACTTTAAGTTGAAAGAATATTTCAAATAAGTAATTATGAAGATACTTGACCAGCCATTTTTCAGTGTGTAATCTCTGTGTTTATCAGTAGTTGTGACAGCTACTGTGGATGATGTAGGAAGAAAAAAGAATGGTTTTAGGTGATGATTTTTCCTTTGGGAAAACCAAAAAGCTCATCTATAACAAAAAATATAAAAATGTATGTAGCTAGAACCCAAAACACTGATTTTGCATAAATAGTACAGGAGAAATAATATGTAAAGACTTCCAAAAAATGAGCAAATATGAAATAGCTAAACATCTTTATTTTTCAATTTAAACTTTAATTGAAGATGAACTGAGCTGTGTATAAACCAGCATGCAGTCACAGAATTTTTGCATAATTTATTGCTTGGAAATGCACCAAACTGATAGCTGAGACTGGTACTGTGGAGAAGAGAGTGGAGGATGTTTCAATGAAGAAAGGCATAGATAGGCTGAGGCTGGATTTATAAACTCCTTTTAGAATTCAATGTGTTAGAGGAAGACACAGGAGGGTACACAGCAAAGCCAGGGTTACTGTGATCTAAAGGATCAGCAAATGTCACTGCTCTGAATAAGTGCCAGCAGGGTCGATGATCTTTGTTGAGACTGGAGAGGGTGTGTCAGGGATCAAACCATGCGATAACAAAGCTCACTCGAGAAGCTTCTTGGTGTGAAAGCACTGAAAATCCTTTATAGCTTTTATCTACAGACAAATGTTTGAGTAAGATTATATTTTACTCTTTATAATTTAGGCATAGTCTGGTAATGTGTAAGCGGTTCCTTTTTGCAGGCAAGGTCTTACTGTTCACATAGCACACAGCTGATACATGCTTACATTAATTGTTCTTCTGAAAGGCCTGTCCAAATTGCTCTGTAAGGACTGCTGGACATCTGGAAGTCTGGGCCAAATGACCAAGCACCTCTTTTTCTTTCCAGGCCAAAATTGGAGGTGGAGTAAGAGCTTTATGTGGGAAATCTGGACAAACAATACACTTATTTAAATAAAGCAAAAGTTTTGAGGCTGACTGATAGTTTGATGGCTTTATTATGTGCAATGATTAATGGAACAAATACTTGCTATGGAAGACTTCTATGAAGACTTCTATGAGAAATCAGGTCAGGAACTGGGAGTTAAATAGATGTCCTGGGTTCAACAGTAGCAGTCATTTTTCTCCTTCTTAGTAGCTGGTGCAGTGCTGTGCTTTTGACTTTCAGCCTGGGAACAATGCTGATAACACCGATGTTTTCAGTTGTGGCTTAGAAGTGTTTAGTCTGACCAAGGACTTTCTGAGCCTCATGCTCTGCCAGGGAGGAGGGGAAGCCTGGAGGAAGCAGAGACAGGACACCTAACCCAAAGTAGTCAAAGAAGTATTCCATACCACAGCACGTCATGCCCAGGATATAAACTGGGAGTTACCCGGAAGGGTTAGATCACTGCTGGGATCGGGCTGGGAATCGGTAGGCAGGTGGTGAGTGGTTATATTTGCTTCCCTTGTTATTTCCCTTGTCATTATTATTATTGGTGGTAGCAGCAGTGGTTTGTATTATACCTTAGTTACTGAACTGTTCTTATCTCAGCCCGTGGGAGTTACATTCTTTCCATTCTTCTCCCCATCCCTCCGGGAGCTAGGGGGGAGGAAGTCGGGGGGGTAGGGGAGAGTGAGAGAGCGAGCTGCGTAGTTCTGATTTATGGCTGGGCTTAAACCACGACAATAGGTTAAGGAGTTTTCCTTTACCCACAAGAGGGGAGAACTGTAAAGCATGGCTGCGTTTTGAGGCAAAGGAAGGAAATGTAAGGAAAATAGTGATGAAAGATGTGAGAGGGGACTTACACATGAGCAACAGCCAGAATGAAGCAAGTGGAAAGGTTACACAAGCAAATGGGAAACTTTTGTGCTTGCTACAGTAAGAAGGAAGAGCGCTTTAAAGTTAGCCAGAAGAGAACAAGTGGTTGGAGAAGCTGGACTAGTGTAAGACAGGGCTTTGTTGACAGTGGGGGTCAAAGATGGAAAAGAATTGAGCACTGTGAAAATCAGGATCTATGTCAGTGAAAGAAGCAGAAAAAATTCACTGTCCAAAAAGTTATAAAATCTTTTCAATTTTCTTTTCAGGTGATTGTTGTACATTTCAGTATATCCACAAAAAAGACATTTAGGATTCCTATTAGCTGTAATGGGAGTTATGATCACTACACACTAACATTGTTAAAAACTCAGTACTTAGAAATGTGCAGTAGGGTAGGAAAAAAATAATCCAAAACTAACAAAAACCACCAACCAACCAAAGAAAACCACCAAACAAGCCCCAAACCAAAAACACCCCACCCACGTAAAAGAAAAAACCCCAAAAGACTCCCAGCCAAGAATAAACCTAAAAGCCACTAGCAGTACATTAATTGGGTTCTTTCATATGCATTTATTTTTCACTAAATATGCTTTTATCTGTATATATAGAATAAAGCAGGATTCAATGGAGCTCTTTCCAGAGATTAACCATAAAAGGATAATGTTAAAAATCATTTTAGCTTTCATGGGTAGGTTGTTGCAAAATCTATCTGAAATTGATGGACTAGATGATTGAATTGCAAAAAAATATTGAAATACAAGAGTAATTTTGTGCTGCCTATGTTAAAATTTAAGGTCAGTTCAGTGGTGCATGAGCAGAGATGCCTGCAACAACAGAAAAGGCATATTTTTCCATTTCACTTTGAAGTATAATACAAGTCATGCATTAAATTAGCAATATTATCATAAAACAAGTACTAATTTTGCCAAATGCTGAAGTTTTAAAAATGCTTTTATAACTGTAAACTCTGTATTAAATTAACAAAATATTAACTGAACCAAGAATGATACATTAATTTTAATGCTTTAGTGACATTATGTTAGCAAAATTGATTAGAATAAGAGTATTTGCTAATTCAAAGCACAGTGGTATAGTTCCCTGGTTTTCATTTGTAGAATTTCCCATTATAAATGGTTTCTGTGTAGTTTCTTCTTAGGAACCCTTATAATCATACAGAGTAGATGATGGATAAACTTACTTTTCAGCCTGCTGAATAATCAGGGTCTGTACAGGTCATGTGTGAGCAGGCCGAGGAGAAAGGCATAACCTCCATATGATGGCTCCAAGCTTCAGTCTGCGCATGGGTGCCACTTGTTGCACATGGTAACTCTAGTGGAACTTTGAAAACACCAGTTCCTTTGGTTCCTCTTCTGGATTGGCTTCACTATTGGATTTTAGATTAGGCTATATTGGATATCTGAGTATGCCTAATGTAGTGTGAAATCTTTTATCTGTGTATTGCTGCACAACAGAATGTGAATTTATTTCTGTTGACCTTTCTTCAGATAGCTTAAATATGACAAAGAATAAGCATGAAAAATATGAAGGTAAACTAATTCTGTAAGCATGTTAGTACCATAAATGTGTGTATATATATATATATAAAAAAAAATAATGTTTTCAGAATACAAATAGTATCTGTTTAAGTAATGTTGATCAGCAGCTGTCATCTAGCTATATAGTTACTCTTAGTTCAGATTTTAGCCCACTTGTTTTATGGCTCTTGTGCAAAGAAATAACTAGAAATAACTAGTGACAAAATAATGTGAACTAATAAATAAACATAACTAAGTAAATATATAATAACTAAAATAATAACCAATGTCATCTGATGTTTAAATCAATAAAAGGTTTTAGAAGAGTAGCTCAGAAATGGTGCAATTAGTTTCTACTTCCTCCTTCAACAAAACACAGAATATGCACAGCTATTGCATAGCAGTTATTGCGTCACAGCTATCACAACTGTAACATGCAAAAGTATCCTATGCCAGAGTGTAGGGGTATGGGACAACACAACACTAGGAAATATAAGAAAACAGTGTAATGCAAGACTCCTGAAAGGCAAAATGCAGACATTTACTGAGGTAAATTAACAAGAGATCTATACTGGGTATTGCTGGCAAAGTCAGCAGTTATTAATCAGCCTTTTGACTAAAGATCAGGAAGCTATTTCACAAAATACAAAGTTTAAAATGTCTTAAAAAGCTACAGAGCTGAATTCAAATTGCTGATGGGGGGGATTTTCCCCCCTTTTTTACCTTAATGGTTTGACACAGGTAAAAGAAAGGCACCACCAATAACAGTGCAAAACCCTATAGCAAGGTCAAAGAAATCAAATATATGCTATGAAGCAGAAGATGGGTCTTTTACTAGGAGCTGACAGTTGTACTAAAGATCACTTGGAGATACTACTTTAAGCAGAAAACATTGCTTGAATGCTTTCACATAGTGCATCAAAATTCTACAGATTTCATGGACTTGGAAAGGCAGATATTTGCTGCTTTGAGAGTTTCTTTTGGAACTGAAATAATTTTGTTCAGAGAATTTTTCCATCTCTTCATTGTTGATTTTTTTTTTAAAAGGGGTACAAAGTGTTTACAATTAGCAATGAGTATAAAAATTAATAGATCATTAAAAATGCACCCTTGCAAAATTTCAGACCATCAGAAGCTGCTATACCTTTTATAAAGATTTTCTTTGCTATGCATTCATTTGTATCCATATAGCAGAGGAAGAACTGCTAACAAATAGAATCCTTCCAGGTTATGCTTGTTATCCATACTGTTACATAAAAATACTTATTTACACACGTGTAATCCCGTTTCTTCTGCCATGCATAGCAGATTACTTAAAATATTTTTTGATAGTAATGATCTCAAGTGCAGGTAGTGGCCCAATTTGGCTAGGTTTCAAAAGGTTGAATATCTGGGTTTTCCCATGTTCACAGTGACAGTTGAAAGTGCTTTGTCCACGTGCTATCTATGTAATTGTACCTTTTATGCGAGAATGAACATTTTTATTCATCCTTTTTCGAAGTAGGTTGATTTTGGGGCTGCTAGGAGACTTCAAGCATGTCCTCTGTAAAAGTGTGGACATCTTTTACTATGTCACTGAATAACAGTAAAGGTGTAGCAGGAAGCTGCTGGGAGTCTGTGGGTTATGGTGCAGCTAGCAAACATGTACGTCTACACGTCTGTGGGAAAAACCTAGTGATACGAGTTACTTAAAATAGTAGTTAAAGCAAATATTATAGAGATCTAAAAGACTGAAATCATGCTATTTAGATGCAGGGTCTGATAGAGCAGGAAGTTGTTTCTTCTATTCGCTGGTGGTGACAGGCCTGGAAAAACAAGTTGTGGTACTACTACAGCATTAGGAAATTCTGAGTTTACTTGCATGCAGACGTTTGAAACTGTGACTGAGAAACGGGTAGATTTCAGTATCTTACTGCATGATGACCAATTACAGACACTGTGATTGGTATCATATTAAAAAAGTCTCTTAATATAAATTCCAATGACAGCTACAGAAATTAAACTGAGAAGGCTTAACTGGAAGGTATATTTATTAATGAACATACCATAAAAAACTGAAGACAGGAAAAGTCTTGGGAGTAGGGGCTGGTATACCCGTGTCTGTTAAGGATTTTCAATTTTATTTTATTTTTACAATAGAATGGAATATAGTCTTGACTTAAGCCTATAATGAGAGAAGCTGTGTAGTTTCAGCATTATTATTTTGCAATGACTGTCAGGAGATAGATTGCAAAGCAATCCTAACAGGGGAAAGTACATCATTTATCAGATCAATTGGCTGTTATGACATATGCACATGGGACACTGACTCTAAAGTGTTCCAGAAATCTTTGCCTAGTTTTTTTTGTACTACCTTTGGAGCAACAGACATATCCCCAGATTCTTATATGTTGCAATAATATTGATGGGAATAAAATAATTATGGAAGCATGCAAGTCTGCTACAGAAATTATGTATAAATATCTTTTGATCATTTGTTTGTTTTTATGCAACCGATCAATTACTGCGTTGATGCTGATGTAAATCGTCTGTAAAACTAGCAATAGCAAGTGAAATTACTTACAGCTAAGGACTGACCCCAGCACAATGCCTCAAGAATAACTTGATGCAATTCAAATTAAACACTCTTCCCTACGTAACAGTAATTATGAATGTGGTGAGTTGTGCACTGTTAAAATGAAAGATGGTAAGTGTCCACAGTGGAACAGGTTGCAGGGGTCTGTGGTTAAACCACATGCAGAGAAAGAAGAGGTGTTAAACCAAAGAAAGTAGAACAAATTCTGAGCTAGAGACAGGCATAGCGAGAGCTCGCAGTCACAGGGAACCTTGTCTAAGAAATACTCTGTTATGAGTCATGTGAGGCTTCTCTTTATTCCCATTGAGGTGGAGGAAGAAGGGAGTAAATGCATATATTAATCTTATGACATGTTTTTCATTATTATTTTTGGCTTGACTTAATGTGTTGTCTGTCTTTGTTTACTGTGGATGTTCTGATTCAATAAATGCATATTAAAGGGTGAAAACACTTAAAGCCTAAATGTGAAGGCCTATAGTTTAATCTGCAATAACTTCTACAGTATATTCAATTGAGAGGAGCAATTAAGTTAAAACTCTGGCTGTACAACTAATCTAGACTGTTTGAAAGTATTTCTATGTTAATTTGACCTGTGTTGAAAGGTTTAAAAGATTTAAACAAGTCAAATTTTCAATTAAGTGACTTAAGCATCCATGAGTCTGCAAAATCTACTGACTGCAGATGAGACTTAGGTTCTTTTAATGCTTAAGGTGCTTCTGAAAATAGGAATGGACTATCTAATTTACTTACACCTTGCAAGATAAGCAGATAATTCCTTAAAGATCTGTCACATCTTCATGACTTAGTGTATAATAAGCTACTGTGCTTGACTGAAATTCTGATTTTTGTCAGACATGTCCAGGATTGATTGAAGCTTACAGACTTTGGCATAGTTGTTCCTCTATTAACCTTGCAAAATGTTAGCTGGTGCCTCAAATATTTGTCAAGAATTCTTTTACATGTAGAAAAAAAATGGGAGTTGTGACTGTGATGTATCAAAAATGACCTCTTAATACTATCCAGATTTAAGCTTGAAGGATATTTGTGCCAGTTGGTGTATACAGTACCCATTGACTCCACTTGGGTGTTAGCATCTATTCAATTAAATGCTTCTTTTTAAAAGTATAAACCTCTGAAATGTTAAGAGTCATGTAAAAGAAAAAAAACCCAACAACTACCCACATCTAGGTTTTAAAAATCAACCAAGTCCTTTTGTTCTTGCTTTATTGTGTATGTTTCACTGTAGTTCTAAATCATTAAACTGTATCTTTCAAAGCTTTTAATTACATTTTTCATCATACTTTTTCTTTCTCTTTATAGTATAATGAAGAACTTCATTATGTAGAGCCGTGTTTGAATGGAACATTAGTTCAAGCAGACAGAGCCAACAAAGAGGTAAGGAATCAAAGCAGCAACGCAGCAAGGATAGGATGCAGCGCGTAACAATGTGCTATAATGATCTCTTCCTAGTACAATGCATTCCATTATTAGAATTTATTAATTATTCTCTTTATGCCATTTCAAAGGAGTCTTATGTGCCTCAGTAGGAAGAAAAAAGAAATCACTTCCTAGTCAATATGATTGAATAAACTTAATGGAAAAATATAGAAATCACTGAAAATATAGTTAATAAAAAATAGTAATTATGTTAAGTAAAATACTTCAGTTGCTTTAAATTGAACAATCATTATTTTACAAAAACTTACTAAGGAAGAGGTTGCATTCTCAAAACAAACTAATACCAAAGTTGAAACAAAACCTCAAACCAAATGAAAACAAATATAGTGTGAATAAAAAAAAATTAGCATTTCAAAGAGGTATGTCAAAATAATCATGCATACATTTAAGAAAGTTCTGTGACATTTAAGAAAGTTCTGTGAAAGTGTTCATATTAAATCCTACTGGCATTCTTCAGAAAAAAATATTGCAGTGATTTCAGTGATAGTTTTATTTGAAGGGAGATTACAGTATGAAACTGCAGCTTGAATTATAGTTTATTGCCTGCCATCCATTTGCAGTTGCTCTATGCAAGCATTACTCCATCACACTTCTTAGAAGGGTAAGGTAATATTATTTATGCCATGTAAAATTATGAAATAAGATAGTTGAAAAGTCCAGTGTTTCTTGTAGAGGGAAAGGCTTGTTAAAGTAAGCCACTTGTGTCATTATAGGACTTCTTTCCTGCTAACACTTCCTCTCTTCTTAAAGTGACTTGCACACCTGAGTCTTGCTTATGGCTGAAGAGAGCAGTAGTCTTGTATCTTTCTTTAAATATTTCTCTCTTTTTTTATTAAAAGCAGATCCAGAAGAATTGCAGGTCAGCACTGTATCGTGCTGAACATTCACTGTGATAATTCAGTGTTGCTAAAGAAGTCAGTGAGATCTTGCAGGAAGTAGAAGACATAGCTCTGAAAACATGCCTCTAAGTGTGTCAGTGCTAGGTCTTTCTATATATACCAAGACAAAATGACTTTGATCTCATTATGATGTACTTTACTCCATTGTATTATTCACCCAAGTTCTTTGCATTTAACCTACATATGCACCTATATTTTACAGGAATTATTTTTCATGGGCTGCTTCCTTAATATACTTTCTCCACTGTTCTCCTCTGTTGATTTTTAGGTTATCTAAATATCATTTGGTTACTTCATGGAATGACATGAATTGTTCCTAATCATTTAGTGTTGAACACCCTTATTTGTATGAGTTAACTGTGATGCAGTTTTCTAAATGAACACTTTATTGTGGGTGCATCTAATGAGCCATATGAAAGCTGTGCAAGTTCTAGACTTAAAACTAAAGGTTCAAATATATTGCCCAGATGCACTGTCTGGAATTAATCCTACTGTTAACCTTTCCATCACTCTGCAACAGATCAAAATGCAAATCACCATATACCCATATGCTACTTAGTGTCAGATTCATTTTAATTTAATTGATCAAAAAGTTTTTATGCCACCCAGATGATGCTCAGATTTTATGAACAGTACTCAATTATTCAAAATAATGAAGTACAATTTCATATTCTTCAGAGTAAGCATCAATAAAATTTCTAGTTAGCTAATTTTTTTTTTTTTAGTTAATTTTTTTTTTGAACTAGCTACTCAGCAGAATAAATAGGATTAAATTATACTAACTTGGAGTAGGTGGGCCAGGGTGGCACTTGAGGAGAGATCAGGTCTTTTGGGGGGGAGAGTCCTGTGTTTGCTTCTGCTGAGAGTGTTCTCTTCTGTCAGCACAGATGCTGCCCTGCTCATCTTCACCCTTTGCTGGTCTGCAGCAGCAGCCAGCCTGGCTTTCCAAGATGCAGGAGTAAGTAAAGTAGTTTGGTTTGCCACCCACAGCAGTCTGCTGCTTCAGGCAGCTGGGCTGTAAGCCAGAGCTTATTCTGTTCCCATGCACAGCCTCTCTAGGTAAGATGAAACCTGGGAGCATCTTCAGGGAATGAAGCATAAGGAATTATTTTTTTTGTAGGCTACAGGAAACTGCTTCAGCCATAGGGCTTAATAGTAGCCTGGGAAATGAGTGCTTCTTAATGGCGTTGATGCTGAATATTCAATGGGATTACTGGTAGCAAATGAACATACTTTTTCATATTCAAGGATGGGTTGCAAAAATTCTCCTCTATATTGCACAGGGAATGTAACAGGTTTCCTAAAACCAGACTCAGAAAATCCAGTTAGTGTTGGTAGGAGGGGTGGGGTGGCGGGTGTTTAGGGAAGGCTATCTGCTGTGTCTGGTTTACACATTTCTCCATTTCTCAGTGAAACAATGTGAGTCTTGCATTTTTTTTTACTTTTTTTTACCTTTTTTTTTTTTTTTTTAACTACCTTCCCCCTCCTGCACAACATTTCTTTTGGGGATGGAAACCGCATTGTAAACAGTGTTAATTCCACACATTGGCTCTGGAGTGCTTACTATTAGTTTCTGGACCACAGTGTGGAAATGACTTCCCTAAAAGAAAAAAAGTCCACTCTCATTAAACTATGAAAAATAATTTAAGGCAATGTAACACTCTTATATCCACTCTGTGGTGACACTTTCCCTGGAGTAATGTGGCTCAGTTTTCTGTTTCAAGTGTCAGGAAAGACATTATACAGCTCACTGACCCACCCCCTACTATTTTTCTGTCTTTTCAGGTAGAAACATAGGCCTGACACTAGAGTAAATCTGTACAAAGTGCATACAGAGTAAGGAAGTTGCATTTCTCTTTGAAAGACAGCCCAGTTATTATTGATGGAGCTGCATTTGTTTCCTCTGCAATGTGCAATCTGTATTTTGGTTGCATCTTAAATCATTATGTCCCCACTGCTGTAGCTAATATTTTAGGAATCTCTTCCCACAGCCATTTTAGTAAAGAGTGACAAGTTAGATTTACTTCTTAATTTGTATGATATAGGAACCCAAGTTAGTCAAAGATTCTTGATCCTGCATTTTTTGATGAAAAATTAGCAGAAACAAGAGGAAAAGTTCAAGATATTATTTCTCCTCAGGAAGGAACTAAAGAAGTGACTCCACCAAATTATGATTCAGAATTTGCGAAAAAATTTCCATATTATTCAGAAAAATTTCAAAAAATTTTAGAGCTAAAAAAATCACCAACTCCAAATGACTTACTGAGAAGATACGCAAAAATTTTGCTCTATATATTAGAACAATTTCAAATAAAGTGAGATAAAAAACATCATGTAAGATTTATGTTAGTATTAAAAAAAGTTTTACAAGAAATAACAACTTTTGAGGAAGGAGAAGTGTATACAAATGAAATGCTACAAAAAACTTGATATATCAGAACTTCATGAGAAGTACAAGAAGAGGTAGAATTACTGTATAGTATTTATTATGAAAATTATGTATTACTTCAAAAAGAAATTCATATTGATGATAAAAAACGTAGAGAGGGAATTCTTGAAACTATTGAAG